>OMNM01014885.1:7564-17922 GCA_900302745.1 Parablennius parvicornis | reverse complement strand
GGTGGAGATGGCAGACTCTAATACGGGCTCCTGCGACCAGTAGATCACAACGGGGGTGTGAGTAGATTATGTGCTATTGGAGAAAATGTACCGATGATCTGATTTACATACAAAATGTCCAGTCTGAGATCACACATAAGTCACAACACAGGTGTGGCAACGTCACTTAAACTGGGGTCAACAGATTTATTAAACAACACACTGTGTATGTACTCGTAAAGAAGCAGAGCTTAGGTTTCAGATTTACACAATTGCCGTGGTAACAGTTGATCACCAACACTAGTTCCTGCTAGTTACAGCAGATGTTAATGGTACTTGGAGATCTTATTGGCAGCTTGAGAGTTTATAAAAAGTTTATTGTTTGTGGAGTCGCTGTTAACCACAGATAAAAATGCATCGTTGGAAAAACAGTCCGATGTCTGGTACTGGGCTTGTTATTTCCTTGTGCCTTCCTCTGCTGTAGCCCCAAGGACTGACGATCAATAAATCAAAATTTAACCATACCAACACTTGTTTAAGAAACTTGTCTTGTACTCCCGTCACGACTGAGCAGTGCTCCTCCTGCCTGCTCTAATGAGGTATTAATCAATAAATAAGATTGTTGCAGTTATCTTTAGATAAGGTCCCAATGCAGCTCAATAAGACTGATGGCTTCAGTGTGATTGGCCACCGTCCCTTCAACAGAAAGCAGCAGGGCAGAGAAATTCAAAACAAACGCCGGATTTACTGATCGAACGTTTCAGTGACGCCTGCTCTCAAATTGGAATCACAAGTCGATTTGAATGTGGACGCTGACTTAAATCCAGCTTAAAGCTCCTCTGCCAAACCGGGATAACGATGCGTGTGAGCACTTGAAAATCATTGAAAGCTGTCAGCTTGTGGCCCTGGAGGAAATAAATAGTTGATATGATAAACGCATAGAGAGCAACTGGTTGCACCATTTAACGGCACCCGATTGAGTGTGAATCATGTGCACAGCAATACAATGAAACCCTTTTCCTAACTATAAGCCGGATTTAAAAATAGACTGTGGGGCCTGTCACCAAGGTGCCGGTGACATGCTTGTGGAAGATGAGCACCGCAGCCTGAAGCTTGATCGGAGCCTGAAAGCACTCTCTCTGAACTCGGTGGCACTTGCTCGCCTGCCCGCAACAGTACTGTAACAATGACTCATCGTACGTGAATACAAATAGCTGCTTAATGCAGACTATTTCACATCTGTGTACAGTATCCAGCATTCAAGCACACACACCATGTGCCTCCTAGATACGATACTGTGAGTTGATTTTGACATGGATTCAGAGTTTTAGATAATGGCTTGATTTTTTTTATTGCTTTCATCGCTGAATTTAATTGTGTGTGTTTCGGAACACAATAAGGGCCACTTGAAATCTAACCTCAAAAGAAATGAAGGGATCTCAAAGGTAGTTAGTATAACCTACTTACACTTCTCTCTTGTCATTATCACTCAATTGATTGAACATTGAAAACTAGTAAGAGATGTGTGTGAGAAGATTCCCCTCTGTCAGATTTCTTTGAGTCTACCTGAGAACTAAAGGAAGCTTATAGTCACTACCTATATGCCTTTTAAATAACGCCGTCTTTCCATTTGCAATCTGTTTTAATGGAAATATGAATTTCATTCAGTCTCATTAAAATACATTCAAAGATTCTCCATGGAAACAAAGATTCCTCGTGTAGCTTATATAATAGAAGGGTCCAACACTTTATGTGCAGAGTACATCTGAGTCGCTGAAAGTGCAGCTGAAGGAAAATGTTTAAAGGTTTGTATAATGTCAAGATTGCAGAGTTTGAATTACACTGTTGAGTAAAAATGTATTCGGATGCTGTTAGACTGGGAGCTTTCCAGATGTGTATTTGTCATTCCACATGGCAGAAGTTCTTGTAAAGTATAGGAAATCTACTTGCCTAAATATGTAATATTTGGTTCCTCCCTATTGGTTAGACATCAAGTTATCGGCTGTAGCAAACATACTGCAACATATATTCATCCGGTCAACACAATATATTGTTCCAGTGAAGTGTAATAATAATCTCATTAAGTAACAAAACACAACATAGGTGGTCACTGATTGTAATGGTAGTTGCATTCATCGAGCTTGAAATGCATCAGGATCTGTCCTGAGCTCAGCAGGTGATCGGCTTATCGATCGAGCCGCATCCCTCTCTCAGCCTCTGTATTATTAATAAAGGCTGGTCACCACGTTGAATAGGAAAGAATGAGCAACAAATCCTTAGACAATATTTATTCACATGTTTAAATCACCTGAAGCAAAGTTCAAGTTTGGTGGAAATAAGTGTGTATACACCAAATCCCAAGGGACACATGATTAAAGGTTTATCAGTCAGTAGAAGTGATGAGTCACTGCAAATGCAGTTTAAATGAAGAAAGCTTGAGCTTCATTTTCTCTCTGCAGCTGCTGGAGCTGTTCGACAGCGAGGACCCGAGGGAGAGGGACTTCCTGAAGACCATCCTCCATCGAATTTATGGAAAGTTCCTGGGGTTGCGAGCCTTCATAAGGAAGCAGATCAACAATATTTTCCTGCGGTGAGTTAGTAACAACCAGGAAACGTCTTATTACTTTATTTTTTCTTTTGTTTTTTTTTCCCTTCATATTTTTCCGCTATGCCATTTTATTTTAAATCCCACAAAATTGGAACCTTGCAATAAAACTTTCCGAAGCAGTCTAAAATGTCGTTTGCTTTGTGCTGCCGTACATGATCAGGTATAAGAATAGAAAATCAAAAGGTAATCAGACAGTATTGTGTGACGACATCCTTACTGATGTGCTGCTTTCAAATAGGTACGTTTGCTTCCTGTTCTTTAAAAAAAAAAAAAAAGAAGAAGAAGAAAGATCTGAGCTGCTCTGACTTCATCATTAATAAGAAGTAAAGTATTTTCGAATGATGCACTGGAGGCAACAGTTTCACAGTGAAATGAATTCACTCTCACTGAAAAGATTGTCCTTCACAAGGTCGTGGGGCTTCAGTCGCTGCATTTCAACCAGATGAACTAATGACTAAAATTCGCCGTCGTTTTTACAGATCGGAAAGTTATTGACAGATACAAACACGACTCACGACTACAGAATATGCTCTTCTTCAATAACGACACAATCTAGATGCTATTAGCACGGAAATGAGCACAAATGGAGGCATTTTCTTCAGAAACGCTTTTACTAAAGTAGCGTGCGTGCGTTCGACTAACTGGACACGTCAACAGAAAACTTCATGGTCCTTGAGATTTGGGAGAAATGAGAAGTTGTGTATTAAACTTCACCCGGAGTGCAGAAGCTTGTCAAACGATAGTTTATCACATGAAACTACAAATATCTGGCGCAACGGTCTCGCAGTGGAAGCACGGATGTCATGAAATAGTCACAGATTGAGTGAGAATTCTTGATTTCAGTCCAGAAATCACTTAGTGATCAGATGTCGAACATCATGAAGCACGTAAAATAAAAATAAAAAAGAAGTACAGAAGCTACTGGGTGAGGATGTCATCCTGGATACAGATTTGAAATGAATTATTGATCATGTTCATGGTTACAGTTGGAGGGTGAGTCAGTGCTCGTTAAAGTAGCTTCATCCAGCCATTGTCATGGTTGCTACTTCTCTCGAACTGGATGAACCATCTCAGGTTTAATAAATGTGTATTTTGAGTTTTAGGATAAGGATCACGTCACCTTGGTGTCTGAAGGATTCCAGCGGCTCCTCAGTCCTTTGCCCTCGTGTTTTTCATTCCTGAATGCGTCAAACGTTTTTGTGTGTGTGTGTGTGTGTGTGTGTTTGGACTGTAGGCAGGCCGTTTATGCTCTGCTGTTGGGAGGAATGTTGATTGTCTTGCTGAGACATTCAAGGACTTCTTTTCTTAAAAGTTTTTTTTTTCTTTCTTTCTGGAAAGGAGCTCTAAAAGCTCAATGTACTTTTCATTAAAGATGCAGCCTTTTCCAACCTGCCCCACACCATCGTGGTGGTTTTTGTTCGATCATGTTGACATTTTGTTTGTAGGATGCAGCTTGTGGATTACACAGTGAACTGTCTTCATGGAAAATTTAAGCGCATTCCTGAGCACATGCAGAGATTTCCAGAAATGCAGTGAATCAAGGGTCAGTCTTTGGTCTTGTTACTTGTGCAGATACGTTCCTTTGATGGTCTTATAACTTGTAGTTCATCCCTGAACAATCTACTGAAATTGTTCCACAGGTTTTTCGATATAATTTTTAAAATAGATTTTTGAACCTTTGTTCATCTTTGTACTAATGCTCCTCTTGTTCCCAGTCGTTACTGACCTGTTGCCAGTTCACCTGATCAGTTGTGAATGCAATAAATGTGAGAAAACGACCATTTCCACCTTAGATGTCCCTGCTCCATCTTGTGTTCATGTGACTTAATAATCATTTCATTCTATCTTTTATTTAGATTTATCACAGCTACTAACTTTTGGGGAGTTAGGATGAGAGAAAGAAAACACCTGGCGTCCACTGCTTCCACCACTGCGTGGTTTTTTTACTTGATTACAATTTGCTCAGATCTATTGATTATCGTACATAATGCCCTTTAAATCAGCCGAGTGGAAAAGCTTGTCGTGGAGGCGTCACTCGGTCGCAGCAGCAGCAGCCGTGCGTCGCCTCTCTACCGTTTGCTGCGTGACAATGAGCCTCAGATGATTGAAACACGGGGACACTTGATGTCGTTTCCAACAGGCAAGGTGGCAAAACGGGTGCACCCACTTTGACCATCTGCCACTGAGGATAAAAATAGGGCCACAGTTGTCAGGCCCTGTCTGCACATACCGGGGCTCCACAGCGAGGTGGAAATGCATTACCAAACAGACGGCATGACTGATGTATGGATCATTAAGTTACGTAATATTTCAGTTACAAGTTGAATGGGTTTAGTTTGTTTTTTTTTTTTTCAGTAAATTTCTTAAGTTCAAGCTGAATTACGCTTAAAATCATTGAGGGTATTTGCGGATCACGAACTCGCAAGCAGCTTTTAGTTGCCTTCATGTCGCTCATAAGTCGGTTTAAAGGATTATAACGCTCTGCATGTGACTCTTTATTCACTCAGCCCGGTCTGAATGGGGGTATTTTAAAAGTGAGCACATTACTGGACGCGGTCTGAATCAATTGTTCTGATCGGTGTGTTCTGCTCCCGGAGCTGCGATGCGTTTCGTAACGCTGTCGATGCGTTCCCGCAGGTTCATCTATGAAACCGAACACTTCAACGGAGTCGCTGAGCTGCTGGAGATTCTGGGAAGGTGAGAGATGAAACACGGAGAGATGTGGTTGGATTGAGTTGTTCCTTTTTTACATAATGTGTGTGAGAAGTACCAGCACACACGTTTACTTTAGTTTTCTTGGATCTCATTGGAACTAAAAATGACAAATTCTGGTAATTTACAATTAAAGTCTAAAAGAATTCCTTAAATACTGTTTTTTGTTTATTCATCAGGAATTTTTCATGTACATCAATGTTTATTTTTAGCCTCATTGGAACAAACCACCAGATTTCCTGCAGACATTTTGCACGTGAATATTGTGGACAACTCTTGGTAGATTATACGTCCCCATCAGACTTCCCTTATTGGCTCTTTTTACAGTTTTCTGCAACAAAATTGCTCCAGATGTTCGCAACAGATGTCCGGCTGAGCTCCGACTTCACTGTTACGAGTTCAGGCTCCTGTCTTGTCTTGTAATCCAACACGTCTCTGTGGTTTTGTCCGTTTACAGTATCATAAACGGGTTCGCGCTGCCCCTCAAAGCGGAGCACAAGCAGTTCCTGATGAAGGTGCTCATCCCACTGCACACGGCCAAAGGACTGGCTCTGTTCCACGCACAGGTAGAAGAAAGTCCTCACTCACACCACTCACATGAGCCTGTGACTGCTTTTTTTTTTGTTTGTTTTTTTGTTGTTTTGGTATAACTAGAATAAGCAGCTGTGAAGTCTCAGCTGGACTGAAAGTACTGGAGATATTATCTTGTAGCACCTTCCAGTGGCAAGTCATGGAAATACAATCACTTATTGATTGTTCATGTTACACTGTTTTTAGTCAGTTGCTTATACACTCGTATAAACTAAAACATTATTTGATGATTATGTTCTCTGGGTAGACTAAAAATATCAGCTTGTATGAAGTATTTTCCTAACTGCGATCCTGTATGCTCAGATATTCGACAATACAACAAACAAACAAAAATGTAATATGCCAGATGATTTATTGTGGGTTAAATGGTCTTTTCTCTTGTTATCTCAATTTTATAGAGCAACACCAGTATTTAATCAATAAATCTTTGTTTCTGATGTTTCTGCAGATTTTGTTTTGCACCTTTTGAGTTACTCTGGAAGATCTAAGTTTTTTTTCTTGTTTTAATGGTGAATATTTCTACATTATTATAGGAATGATGATAATATTTACAATCTATCTCAGTTGTTTTCCAAATACAACACACAAAGGCTTTAAAAAAATGAGTATTAAAAATGTTTGTTTTTTTTGCTTAAATATAATGTCTGATGCTGTATTTTTTATTTTCATGGCTTATTAGCTGGAATCATAAAGAATAACTCAAAAAGACCGTGAAATATCTGAAAGTTTCACAATTTCATTTGGAATTTCTCACTATGGAAATGGAGTCAAGCTCCCAGAAGCTGATGTAATATAATTTATTAAAATGTCTACGTTGTGTTTACATGAAAAAATAAAACTTATTGATAGCCCTTGTCCACTGTATATGAATATATAATATTTATTCAATGTAATTGATTGTTTCGCTGCAATTTTTCATGAACTTGTAGGTCCTGTGTTTTGTTTTATTTAGTTTTTTTAGGTATCAGCTACATGAAATAACTCTTTCCAACAAGAAAGCCTCTTTCTAGCTGATGTTTGTGCTCCACTGCAGATCAGTGTTTTTTTTTTTTTCTCTGCTCCTCAGCTGGCCTACTGTGTGGTCCAGTTCCTGGAGAAGGATCCTACGCTCACGGAGCCGGTACGTTTTTATTCTCGTCCTCCCTCCTACTCAAAGCGCCGAGCCTTGAGCACTAAATTAGTTCCCACTGCAGAGACATTTGTAGAAGCCGCCCACTCAGAGACTCACCATGGAGATGTTTTTTTGGGGGTTTTTTTTTTACTCAAGAAAATGTTTCTCATCTCTGCAGGTGATCCGCGGCCTGCTGAAGTTCTGGCCTAAAACCTGCAGCCAGAAAGAGGTCGGCTATGAATAAAACACACTCACGGCCGTTGTCTGTTTTTTTGTTTGTTTTGGTTTTTTTTCTGGCTGATGGTTATGTTCAATGCTTCTCGTTCTGCGCCTCCTTCCCGAACAGGTGATGTTCCTGGGCGAGATCGAAGAGATTCTCGACGTCATCGAACCAACGCAGTTCAAGAAGATCCAGGAGCCTTTGTTCAAACAGATCTCCAAATGTGTGACCAATCCACATTTCCAGGTACAGATTTAAATTTTGACCTCCTGTTTTTTTTCCTCTGGACCTGTTGCAAAAAGCTGTTAGAAGTTTCACCCCTTTGTGAGGCAAGAGACTGTATTTGGTAACTTCCTCATTTCTCTATATTTTCTTCCAAATGAATAGTGACGGGTTAATGACACAGGAGACAAAAAAAACTAAACCTGATCAAATATTCAATGTTCAATCACAGCACTCAAAAAACAAGTAGCATTGCCAACACTTGTAGGAATCTTTACATGTAAATTAATGTGGAAATATATAATTGATTTAGAATCAAATTAAGCTATAAATATGGATGAATGTGCATTTTTGATCAGTTTTACAATTTTTACACAAATAACTACTTATTTAAAAAAAAAAAAAAAAAAATAGAATCTGGGTGCAAACAGTCCCTGCTTTGCTTTTTCTAAACAAACAGGTTAAACACGCCAATGTTTGTCGGTATGCGAGACGTTCAAAAAAGTATCAAGATTTGTCTTTATTTACACAAATTGTAATAGTCACCCACAAGCGGCATAGATTACAAAGTAGTATGAATGTTTTCTCATGTGAGTATTATTATGTCTTTACACTTTAAGAAGTTACTACATATAACTTACCTGCCAAAGGCCAAACATTAGTTTAAATTTTACATTTCAATTCTGTTTTCACTTGAGGTTCAGTTGTGCTATGTGTTATTTATAGTATTTTCAAATTTGTGTGATTTTTGAGCAAAACGCAAAGGATCTGCTCTGCAGCCGGGTGAAACTTGCCATTGTGGCGGTCACGTTGTGCCTTCACTCTCTGCGCCTCTCCGTCCTCGCAGGTGGCTGAGCGAGCGCTGTACTTCTGGAATAACGAGTACATCCTCAGCCTCATCGAAGAGAACATCGACAAGGTCCTTCCCATCATGTTCGGCAGCCTGTACAGGATCTCCAAAGAGCACTGGAACCCGTACGTGATCCCTCGCGACAGCTCCGATCCTTCTTCTTTGCTCAGTTTTTGATAACCACGACCACGTGATGAAGCCTTTTCTCTGAATTGTTTCCAGCACTCTGTAATAGATGTTGTAGATTGTTTTAGTTAGTTTCATATTTATTTCTATCCAGTGACTATCCAACCGTTTTACATATACTAAGGTATTTTTAAGTTATGAGTGTCAAAATAAAAGCGAAAGTGATTATTATCAGTGATTATTACATGTTTTTGAGTTGTTATGGAGTGAAAAATCTGAATCTCCTAAAATCCCAGAGTGTGTGTCTGTGCTGCAGGACGATCGTGGCTCTGGTCTACAACGTGCTGAAGACGCTGATGGAGATGAACTGCACACTGTTCGATGAGCTGACCTCCTCCTATAAAGCAGACCGGCAGAGGTGAGCCCCTGTGGGGGTCGGGGGAGTGAAAATAAACAAACCAAACGAATGAAAACACTTGAGCTCATTAAAAGGTCCAAAGTTCCTGAAGAATTGTTAACTTGTTGAATTTCAGATCTTCTGCAAATCAAATCTTTGATTCGTCACAAAACCTCTGAAACGAAGTAAAAAGTAATGAAATTTATTTTGAAAATTCCCCCCCAAAAATCATAGATTTTGCTTTTTTTCATGCAAAATTTACAGCTTTTCTCATTGCTTAGATATGTAATCCTTAAAACAGCAGCACTGTATGAAAGAGACTTTTCAATGGTAAAAGAACGATTTTTAAAGGAAAGAACAGGTTTCCTCAATTTTTGTGGCGTTAATGTTATTTTGAAACTTCCCTCAACATTCAGTTTTGCTTGTTGCAAATTCCTCGACTCTTATCAGCAGCTGCAGTTCCTTGAACCGTCAGTAATCCTATTGAAATGGGGGTCATGTAAACGTTTCTGTCTGATTATACCGCCCCTGTTTTTATAGAAATCTGGATCAGATTGGAGGAGGTGTAATCCTGTTTGTGATCCAATCAGACTCCATGTTAAAAGCAGAATTGGGCTTTTCTCCCTGTCTGTGTGCGTGTCTGTTACGCAACGTCGCCACCGGATCGTTGACGCTGAAAATACATCGTGTTGCTCACATTCGGTTTTCATGTGTTCAACATTTGAATGTTTTCTTTTCTTCAGGGAGAAGAAGAAGGAGCAGGAGAGGGACGAGCTTTGGAAGAAGTTGGACGAGTTGAGGCTCAGCAACTCGACTCTGGTCCAGAACAACAGCCACGGGCTGCCCAACATCCCAAACAACAACAACAACAACAACAACAACAACAGTAATAGTAAGAGTGATAGCCAGGACAGGAGCGCTGATTCTGCTGCCGTCACTGCAGACCATCAAGATCCTGATGTGGGTGTTTCAGCCAGCGAGAGCAGCACATGTACCAAATGACGGCGGATATCGACTTTTTACTCCGTGACGGTTTGACGCCGTGTTCAGGACTGCCGGGGGTGGAAATCAACATAAAGAAAGAAAAAAAAAAAAAAAACCACACCTTAACAGTATATTAAATCTACTTATAGTGACTTAGCATTTCTTTGGCAGGTTTAAAAATAAAAAATAAAAAAAGTATATATTTCAATTTAAGACTATTTTTGGATGTTACAGTGTGGCTGCAGTACATTGTTTATTTGTCTGATCAAAGATTTATCCTGTCACATTTAGTTTCTTAACTGAGAATGATTTTTTTTTGTTTGTTTTTTTCTTCTGTTATATTCATTGTATGATACTTGGGGGAGGGGAGAGAATAATAATGACTTGAATTTAATGTTTCAAAATCGTGCTGCACTTAGAAGAAAAAAAAAGAAGCTGAACGGCTATTTAAAGATGTCTATTTTTAATGTGCTTTTCCTCGTCGCTGCCAACACTTGAGTGCAAAACAGAAGGGAAACGGCAGATTTTTTTTTTTTTTGGGAGCTTCTTGTTCCGTCT
>OMNM01014883.1:3725-14524 GCA_900302745.1 Parablennius parvicornis | reverse complement strand
AGAAAAAGTAGAGAGCGGCCCCCGCATTACATAACCAGCCAGGAAATATGCAGCAGCGAGAGTGAGAGCAGGACAGAGAGAGAGAGAGAGGGAGACTATAGGAAGCCGAGCCTACACTGCACCTATGACACTCTCCTTAAAGGCTTTTCACATCTAATCACATCTCCGCTTCCTTCTGTCGCTCGCTCGCAACCAGCGGCCGCGAGAGGAACCAGACAGCGTTACAAAAAGAGAGCGAGGGAGCCGCATGAACTCATTGAACTCCACATTCGTCCCTATAGACACACACACACACACACACACATCAATAAATAATGGTTTGCACTAGCTGCAGGATGCATACAACACAATGAAATTTTAGGAAAAAAATGCATCTCAGGTTTGGGCTGGATTAGGCTGCAACTGTGTGTTTAATCCATGATGCATAGTCACATACACACCTCTGTTTAGGGAAATCACAGCGGCACGAAGTGGCAGCGCTGGGCGTGTTCTCTTGTCACATTGGTAATATGAAACATGACAAACACAAACCTCAACACAAAGCCTTCTTATCTGATTTGAGTCACACCTGAGAGTGTTGTGTTTCTCGCTCGCTTGCGCAACTCCAGAATTTTGTCTCCTTCCTTCCTAACAACACGGCGTGACACCGACCCCGAGCAGGCACAGGCCGATCTCTTTAAAAGGGTGAAAAAACGTTAGAGGACATAAATACGAAGCTCAAACAAACACACCGAAATGACCTTTTAACTTCTTGTAGCCGTCTCTGCCTGCAGTGGCAACAAGAGATAATCGTAGTCCTTCACATTCCGCACGCTGAGATTACGAAGGGGTTTGTGGTGTCTACCGGTTCCGTTTTAACCGTGAACGTTCAGATTCTGCGTTCGCCGCCAGGGTCCGACTGCAGCTGCTGCGCCTCGATCTGATTAGGCGCTCGCATGTCCGCCCGCATGCGTGTGAATATTTTCCCCGTCTCGCCAGGGCCAGATGGCAGGGAATGTTTAGTCAAATGGGATTAGAGATTAGGATTAAGTGGACTTCAAATTACCTAGACGCGCAGTCACTGGATGACACACTACTACACTGTGTGTGTGAGGCGGAGAGGAGATATACACACACACACGTCAACATCCTGTCAGCATCCCTGACACAACAAAGTGTGATAACTCAAAAGAATAAAACAACATTAACTTTTCAGTAAAAGTATTTAACCTTCTAACTTGTTTACCAGGGATCACAATGTTTTAGTAACTGTAGACATAACGTGACTGCAGCTCAAGACGAGACATAAGTGACGCAGCAATGCGCGCGAACTACCTCCGAGAAGCATCAAAGCCCCGCTGCTGAGGTGGAACTTGTGGAAAACACGGAGCTGAAGGCTGCAGACCTTGTGTGCCCTGAGAGGAGACGTGATTTTACAAAATATTAGTCTAGAAAGAAACACAGGATGTCAGTACTTTTTGTCAGAGTTGGACAGCCAATTAAAATGTGTTTGGGACATTTTTCCAGCAATTTGCACCAGGAGGCTTTAATAACTGTGACAACTGCTCCCGTCTATCTTGAAAAACTTTAAATTATCCCTGGTTCTGTAAAATGTTGAATTTAAAAGGCTGTTTATAAAGAACTCCCATGTCTTTTACACTAAACCAAACCGAAAATTAGCAGTTGTCTGTTTGTGGATTACAATGAATGTGAACAGTGATTCATAATAAAGTGGTCCATCGGTTTTCACTGCTTACTGTAAGTAAAAAAACAGACACCATCTACAGTTTTTACCACAATGAAAGAACCACATTATTTTTACACAACAAAAATAGAAACTGACTTGACTTGAAGTAAGAGGGAAATAAAGCATAATTTGATAATATTTTTGAATGAACTAGGTATTGCAGATGAGAATTAGCCTTTGTCTAAATCTGGTACAATCCATCAATGGCAACATTTATGTTTATATTGGTCCCATTTAAATAAATATATGAATTATTTAATTAATTAATTTCAGGAGGAAAAAATCTCCATCCTTGGGCATTTTTTATTTAAATGCCAACCAGCTCAGATCATGAGACATTATAACATCTTCTGTCATAATTATGCAGAGGAGACACACACACACTTATATATATATGTCAGTGAATGACCACAGTCACGAATACTGCTGAGTAAGTGCTTAAATGAAATCAAGGGATGAATGCATCAGAATGTTTTACAACTTAACTCAGGAAAAAAGACCAAGGTGCTTTTGGCACTAAAAGGAAAGGTTAAAGGTCAGCACTCACCTTGACTCCATGTCACCCAAGACAACAAATCAAGCCGGAAATATGGGTGTAATCATAGACGATCAAACCTGAAATTCAACAGCCACATTCTGACAATAAATTCATCTTGCTATCATATGTAATCTATTGCAAGATTTACAGGATTTCTGATTGAACGAGAATCAGACAAAGTTGTTCATGCATTTATTATCAGGAGAATGGATTATTGTAACTGTGTGTTTACATGAGTCATTAAAAAAATGTTTTGCAGCTCATCCAGTTCACACTAAAACAAAGATGGTGGAGCACATTACACCTGGCTTCCTGTGTGTCAATGGAACGACTTCAAAATCTGACTTATTTCCTTTTGAAGCTTTGAATGGTTTTAGATCAAAATAGATCTCAGATTCAAGTAGAACATAAAACATCCAGACTCCTGAGGTACTCGGGAAGATATTTATTCAGTGTTTCAGAGTGAGAAGAAACTTAATGAAGCAAGTTTAAGTTTTTACTCTCGTTACTTGTGGAACAAACTTCCTGCCGATACTTCTTTTACATCAGGACTTTAAATCACTATAATTTGCTCTGTGTGAAGCCCAACAACTTGCCTCGTGTCTGAATGTTGCTCCTGTAAATAAATAAATCTGAATTAACATAAACGGTGGGCTCCAAGCCCCGCCCACAAGCTCCCCTCGACCAATCAGAACTGCTACTGAGAACCGTGCCCATCACGAAGCCGTCAATCACGATTATTTCTTAAATTATTAAAATAAGCAATTACTTTTGTACATTTCACTAAAACAAAATGATTGCGGTAGACGGGCAAATAAATATTGAATCATTAAAAAATAATCTTTAATTTGGGACAAAAAAATAATTAAGTTTGATCGTAATGAAGCAGAGCAACATTCATCCAGTAAAGGAAAACTATAAAAACACTCACATTTTACGATGTGCCATCTTACTTTCGGACACCATGTCCCACAAACAACGTGTTGAATTACAAGAAAATGCTTGACTTCATCTCCAAAGCTGAATTTATCCCCAATTAAGTCCTCGGCTGCTAGTGCTAATGTTAGCATGGCCACGATCGTCTTCTTCTTCGCTGGTAGAAAAAGTTGCAGACGAACTGAGTCACTGCCACCAGGCAGAAGAACGGGGAAGCACTTCCACTTATTGACAGGCGCACAATATTGAATATTGAGCAATTATGTATATAAAAAAACCAAAACCTCGTCGTTTGTTTTGGAAATTATACATGTGTATATAGGTAGAAGGCAAAACAAAAGATAAATCTGTTTATGAAGTGCCATTCATACCAAAGGTAATTTACAATGATTTAGAAACAAATACATGAGGTGATTAAGAATCTTAATCATATGTAATTAAGATTATGAAATGCATGAAAACAAACTGATCAAGAGAGGCATGAAAAGGATAATGAATGTAAAAATGTTATTAATATGAAGGTAATAAAATAAGTAAAATCTATTGTTTATTGGAAATCCTGAGCAAATAACAGTGCGCTAAGTCCTGATTTAACAGAAAGGAGTGTGTCAGCAGTCCACGGATGCTCAATATTGTTTGTTTCAAAGGTGATGAGTAATTAAAGCTGCATCATCTTGTTTGCTTCTGACTCTGAAACACTTAAGAAACCTCGTCCTGCCGACCTCAGGGGTCTGAATGTTTCATATTCTACAAGTAAATCTGAGATGAATTCGGGCTGGAGACCATTCAAAGCTTTATAGACCAGAAGTAAGTTTTTTGAATTGGATCCTTTGACACACAGGGAGCCAGTGCAAAGATTGCTCAGGTGTTATGTGCTCCACACTCTGTTTTGGTAAGGACTCTGGATGAGCTGCCCATGTAAACAGTTACAATAATCCAGCCTGTTGAAAATATATGCATGAACAAGTTTTCAGAAAAAAAACATATAGTTCTATAGTGAGATAGAAGATATGCTCATAAATTCTTATTCTTGTATCTCTATATTTGCGGAAAATAAATAAAAATGAACAAAAACACATAATTTGATGTAAACAAAAAAAAAAGTCAACGGTCAGTTCATTGAGTCTTTTGTCTTCCATCATCATTCAAAAGCCACAGTTAAGGACAGACATGACAAATGTTGTGTAAACCGTTAATGCTCAGCACACTCTGGAGACAGGGCACACAGTGTAAAGCCAGTACCACACTCTAAAGCTCCACGGTAAACAGGCCAGACAGCGAGCATCTATAGACTGCAGCATGTGTTACGTAAGTCAGCCTGCAGTTCCCCCAGTGCCGGGCCTCATGTATAGGACAGTGTGTGCTCTGTGAACATACACAGCTACTGAGCGGTTACAGGGAGAGACGGAGAGGGGGAGAGAGAGAGCGCGGTGAAACTGGGTGAATTATTGTGCGGCTCGCTGACTGATGCAGCTATACATACAAACACATACAGCAGTCATCAAATCAAGAACTCAATGAAAAAAGAGCCGCGCTGTAAAAAAGGACTTTTGAGCATCTGTGTGCACGTGAGAGACTGGGGGGGTTGCAGGTTTCCCATTTCAAAGCCTGTTTAGTCCATAATGAACTCACTGAGTGCACGTACTTGCATGTGCATGTCTGTAGATGATCCTCCGCATCGCAGTACGCAAAGCACTAATTAGCCTTGTGACCGCGGACGCGGCACCACTTCTACACTCGGGCCAGGTTCAAGCGGCTTTATGTCACGGCATTGCGCAAGCCCCGCTTCCTTGAAACGGCTTCGTGATTCAGCAGTGCCTGGAGGTGCCGGGCCAGACTCGCCGAGGCTCTCCAGATAAGAACATACCAACACATTGTGGAGTCACCACGGAGAATGCGAGACATTTGGAAAAAGAGCATCAGATGACCGATTATTACAATCTTTCCCTCATGCAGAGAGAAGACATTGTTTGGATCTGTGCAATTAAAGAGATGATTAAGATGGAACAAACATCACCGGAGGGGAAGGGAAAACAGAAGTTGGAAGAGAGAGAGAAGGTTATGAAACAGACACTAGTTGCACAGTGACCTTTACTATCAACGTGACTCCCTTACTACTGTACGGTAAGCCCCCAGTAAGCTTGAGGACTGACCCAGTTCAGAAAGAGGGAATGTGGGACACACACACACACACACATACTTCCAGTTATTATATAGCTGGGAGAATATTTTTAGTCATGTTGATGAGGTCAAGTGCTGGGAGCTTGTGAACCGAAGGCACACAAAGGAACAGTTTCCAAGGTATGACAATGTGAAGGAAGAGACGACGGGAGCGGTGACCAGAAATCTCAGAGAGGTGAGAAAAGAAAGAGTGCGGCAGGCGAGAAGATGGAAAAGGGAGAGTCTAAAAGATGCCCTTTGGAGCTGCGCCAGGTATTGTGTAAGTGGTTTAACAAGCAAGGCTGACGCGGCACACCTTGGTCTGAAAAAGAGGGACTTCAAGAACAAAAAAAGAAACCTGCAATCACTGCGGTGAACACACACTCTTGAACTGGAGGTTTACACAACTGGCAGGGCAGAAATGAGCTGAGCCCCGGCTGAAAGACAACGGCATAAATCAGGCGGCTTGTCATTATCAAACAAAGTCCCGGGAGGTGTAATTCATGGCAATAAAACAAGGTGGCAGCAGGCAAACAAAGCACAGTAAACTGCTGCAGGAGCTCAAAGGGATAAGATGAAGCCATCGCTGATGACACAAGGAAATGTCTCGTATACACTTTTAAGCCCCCCCCCAAACGACTTAGTTCCAGAATAATTGGTTTCTTTAAATGTGAAATGGGATTGTGTTGAAGCTTTGAAATCCTTTTGAATAAGGAGGAGTTTAATTAAATAAAAAAAAAAGAAAAGAATGAGAGCTTCAGTTAAGACACACTGCGTAAAAGTAGAAAAATAGATGTTTATCTTAGACAATAAATATTTTCAGGCAGAAAAACGATGAAATTTCCCATTTTCACTTTAAAGGCCACATACAAAATGCAAAGTGCTTCAATGATCATCGTCGTCTAATGAAAGATGATCCAGGTGGTATTTAAAAAGTGTTAATAGTTCCATTCAGCTCCACTAAAGCAGGAGTGGAGTCTTCTAGGAGCAGTATGAAGCCCTGCAGTCACTGCTGGCGGCAGCCTGAATGCAAACAACTTCAGTCGAGCGTCAGAGTGTCACAGGTTCTTCCTTGTGTGTCGCCGTGGCGTCTTTGGAGGAGTCCTGAGAGGTTTGGCTGCAGCCCGGGGCAACAGATCCACCGGGGTCTTCTGAGAGCGACGCTCCTGCGGCTGACTGCTCACAGGCTGGATCAGACCTCCGTTTTTTCCTCACGTGATAGTGATGCTTCTTGGACTTCAGGTGAGCTGCAGGTGCAGATGAAGACATTTTGAACCAAGCTTGTTTTGCCTTGTGCTTCTCCCATGTTTGTCTTGACGCGTCTCACCTGCCCATTCCAGGTCGCCGATGATGAGTTTGTCACACAGGTCACACGTGTTGTGGCTCCGTTTGTTTCTCTGCTGCGTCTCATGTACCGCGATCGGCGCAACAGTGGGCTCTTCACCCTAGTAGGAGTGAGCAGAAACGCACACACACACGGGTGTGTTAGGACATACCTAGTTTACATGTTCAAACGTCAAAAATCAAAGATCAAAGAAGGAATGAGGCGGGTAGATAAATAACGAAAGAAGACGAGCATGTGTTTGGTGTGATATGGTGCCTCCATCGTTCACACAGCTGAATCAAGACCGGCTGTCGTGGTCGGACTCGACACTCTCGTGTTACATGTCACATCAGTGGTGCCGGAAATGCTACTGAGAACCACACAAGAGGGAGGCTCTTTGTTTGGTTCAGAGTGAAAACAATGCAGCTTGTATTCAGAGACGGTCAGCGCAGTGACAAGGGTGACATGAGAGATAACCGCCATGGAAGAACAAAGAAGCTAATGGAGATTATTATGTAAAGAAAAAAAAAAAGTAGATTTTTAACAGAAAAGCAGAAAGAAAAGACAGATATACAAAGTTCACTGCAGCAGTACAGAAAGCTGTCACTCGGGTCTATTAGGGGCCCCACCTTACTGAGACTGTCCAGTATCTGCAGTGCAGGGTTCAGCACGGTCTCCTCCCACCTTGACACATCCGTCACATCCAGGCCGTACACCGCCGGGATGCTGTCTCCTGGTCCTGCACACGCACACACACAGACACGGAGGTCAACCACACAGTTAGCACACATTATACATCTTACAAGGCCAACGCGGAATGCCAATAAACATAATAAAGGCTCTTCAAGGTTGATATTCGATTCGGTCTTGGTAATTTATTGTTATTGGATGTCTGAAATGTCCCAGACCACCACCTTTAGATTGCCACCCGAGTCGCATTAATAGCAATGCTGCTTTTAAATGCATCAAAAGCTAAAATTACACTCATTAAAACGCAGAATAACTAAATGATGCTGCATGTCAATACAAATTCTTTTTTTAAATGACTTCAAAGTGTTTGGCTGAACATTTAGAGAAGCTGAGCGAGACCAGTGCAAACTGGGAAACGCAGCACGAGCCGCGATGTGCTGGAGCCGCACCCTGAGGCTCCATCAACCTGCTGACTCACACTGGCTCGATAATGTCTCTCCCTCCTTTTTTTTTCCCCTCCCACCCTTCTCTCCTGTGCACCATCTCTCTTCCTTTTGCCATCAGTCTTGCTTTGGCTTTCACTCACACTCTCTCTCTCTAACTGTTACACCCCCGTGTTTCTATTTTGCATCAGTCAGCAGTCTGCAGGC
The DNA here is from genome assembly GCA_900302745.1 of Parablennius parvicornis. NCBI lineage: Eukaryota > Metazoa > Chordata > Actinopteri > Blenniiformes > Blenniidae > Parablennius > Parablennius parvicornis. Next base: position 6,500 of record OMNM01014883.1, on the reverse strand, counting down.
CAGGCCTCAGCACTAAACAGCAGCACCAGACTCCAATCTGCCCCCCCCCCCAAGCTGTCTGAGTGCATCATGATCCTCTGTCCTGCACTGACACATGTAGAGAAAGTGACTTTTAACGTCTGCAAAGTCATATCTCATAATCATCCAGCCATTTGAAAAGAAAAGGTTAACGCGAGGTACACTCCAGCCAACGTTAACCACAGATTTCTCTAAGCGAAAAAGGGAATAAAACATATCTTTATTGTACAAGGAACGGAACTTTTTTTTTTTTTTTTTTTACATTCAGCTGAAGAGTCTTTGTGGCTTTGACAAATACCATCAGACATCGGCAGCCACCATTTGAAAATGACCTTCCTGGCTTTTCAAACACGACTGCTTGATTTTCTTCGGAGGTTAACCTCCATGCCAGAGAACAAGCTATCACAGAGAGTGAGGAAGAGACGAGCCGTAATGACACTTCACTTAAGCAGCGTTGTGCTGTATGAACACAACTCCGACTGATCCAAGAGTTTAGAGGAAAAAAAAAAAAAAAAAAAATCCCAAAACTGGTGCAGAAAAACCTGACTATTGAACATTTATTGCAACCTAATGGCTATGAATTCAGTCAGCATATTATAGTAAAAGAAGTGGCTTTTCGAGTAACTGGTTACTAACAAATCAACCTGGCTGTGTTGGGAAACAGATTCTCTCCATTATTAATATGGTTTGATCACTTATTCCAGTTAACAGAGTTACATCACAGTTTATTTTCATCAAGTTAATAATGCAACCGGACTGGTAATCAATACGCCTCATTTTCCAGGTCTTTTGGGGTTTAGTTCACCTGGAAAAAACCAGAAAATCAGGAATTAGGAGCTTTGTCTCAAGTGTACTTTAGACCTTTGAGTGTGGGTTCAGGTGAGGAGTGTCGGTTTAAACGAGGATACTCTACGCAAGGTGGAAGCGAGACCTCGCCAGAGCTCAAGAATGGAGACGGCCGGAGCAACAAACTGAGATGGTACGACAAGCTCGCATGTCAGAAGGGAAGGAAAGGGCGCCAGATCATCTTTCACACCACAGCTGAGTCACGTGCAAAGATGCACACTGTTGTGCTTCAGAAATACACGTAGAGATCTGGCTGTTGTCTGATGCCTCGGTTCCACGACATGCTTTTTAAGGGGAAATTTAAAAATTTGGTTTGGTTTTGGATGCCTATTTACACGACAATGGTGCTCAGAGCCACTGAGCACGCAACTTTTTAAAAACGCTCCCACCCCATCTCGGTGGAAAAGAGGGAAAAGACACACTTTTCTGAAACCCTACAACTTCACACTAGTAAATAGTTGCACATATGCGAGTAGCTGGACAATAACAACAATAAAACGATATACGTGCAGGACCGAAAGATCACCACTGCGTTGACCTGACGGTGGGAGACATTTTGTAAGAAAGAGTCCAAAACACTCTTCACTTATGTCAAAGAAGATACAAAAAAACTGGCCTCAGTTCAAATCAACTGCCCGTTTTGGTTTATAAAGTCTATGTGCTGAAGCCACACTTGTGTAAATGAATCTCATTAACCTGTAAAGGAGTGTTAGGCAACTCAATTATGGCTTAATCCTTTTCACACAGGCTGAACTGTGGATATGAGGGCAGCAGACGCCCTGTAGACTCGAGTTGCAAACTCTGCTGGGAACCGCTACGGGCCCCCTCGTTTAATATTGCAGAGGAACACGGAGTAACTGTGCGTCTGGTCTCCTATACAGCTAACTGAACCGACCCTGCATTTGAGAGTCTGTATACAGCCACACCAAAGAGCTTCGCATATAAAACTGAATTTACCTGACAAGTGGAATTGGTTCAGTTTGGTCCAAAGGGAAATGTTCTACTTTTTACAAGCCCAAAAAAAAAAAAAAAGATGTATTTTGAAGGGGCATTTATGTGTTAGTCTGTGTGTTTAAACAGCGCGGCGGTAACTCATTTTTTTTAAACTGTACTTACTGTTAATCACAGCTTCAGATTTCAGTCACATCCTGAATGCGTCTCCGAGTCAGATGGAAAGTCTTTTGTGTTGGCGGCACAATAGCAGGCAGGTGGCGAGTGCCACCTGCAATACCTATGCCAGATGCACAGTTGGCGGTCTTGTCTTTCAGGTGGTCTGATAAAGGCTTACGACCCCGCCAGTCATCGACTGCCCTCCTGTTGTCTATCCGTTTCACTACTTTTTTTCCCTCTCTTTCATCCAATTCAACACCGCCAGCCTCCCACAAGGCAGAGTGTGCGTTGTGTTGGTAAATAAAAAAGGGAGACAATGTCGGGAGGCTTGCCAGATGCTGGATGGTTAACCTCTCCTCCTCCCCTCCATCATCACTCTTGTTTAGGATCTCGTTGAAATTTAACTCTGCTAATCCACCATGTTCTGAATGAGAGTTGATAAGAAACGCTGACAGGACAAAGAAGAAGAAGAAGAAGAAAAAAAAAAAAAAACGGGGGTGGTGGGTGTTCACGCACACGAGCCCAGAAACTCAAACTGCGGGCGTTCGCTTTCAAGGCACTCGGGGGAGACGGCTTTGCCAACAAGAGGGAGCGTAATCTGTCGCCGGGCAGCTGCTTGCCAGTGCTGAGTGTTCGTGCGTGTGTGTTGAAACAGTAGTCCACCTGTTGCAACAAGGCGGGCCAGAAGTCATTTGCTGTCCTCTTGTTTACTAAAGAGAGGATGTGTGCCTGTATGTGTGCACTTTGCTATAAAAACTTGGTTGTGGCGCCCCCCCCCCCCCCCCCCCCCCCCACCACCGG
>OMNM01014882.1:12524-23336 GCA_900302745.1 Parablennius parvicornis | reverse complement strand
GGGGGGGGGGGTTGCTGTGTCTTGGAACAGCCCAAACTGTAAGCTTTAGTAAATAGAAAAGTCTTGAGTCTGGCCTTAAAAGTAGAATCCTGAATCACATTTGATTGTTGGACTTTTGTTTCCCGATGTGTTTTCCAATAGAGTGACACATCTTCTTTCCTGCCATTATCTTTCTTTTCAACTATCTCTGCCAACAACTGCAGATGTTCCACCGTTAAGCAGGAATTAAACTTGGTGGTGGCCAAGATAGCTCCAACCCCACCATCTCACCCTTAATCACTCATTCACTCCATCACTCAGTCACTCCATCACTCCATCACTCCATCACTCCATCACTCCATCACTTCATCACTCCATCACTCCATACACCAGCTAAAGTGCACCCTGAACGGATCACATGTAGTCACATCAGAGAGTTCAGAACCAACAGTCGATACAAGCATGCATTTGAACTCTGTGAGTCAGAATACCTGGAACTAAAACTCTTTACTGTCCAGGTAAAATATGCAAACCCCATTCTCACTGAATTACGAGTGCTTACAACTTTCCCACCATGTGTTTTCAAACATTTTAAGTTTGGGAGAATTCATTCTGAATCTAACAAATGAAAATAAAACAATGTTGTACTCTCAGGTACTTTGACAAGTGATTTCAGTTAAAGCTATAGATATTTATTTTATTGAGATGTGCTTTATCCCTCAGAAATGTACCTGTCCTTGTCTTTGTTTTGTTTTAGGAAAAGAGTAGAGTCTTCATTATTAAGGGCACATAATCATGTTTTTCTTGTGATATTGATGTTGTGGTATTAGTGGTTCTTCTTTGAGTATCAATGAACATTTTATGTCCCGCACAAAAGATAAAAAAAACTGTCAAATGAAAGTCTGAAAAGGGAACAAATGTATGTAACTAAACTCTGTGCCATGCTTTTGAAACATTCTTTTTAAAATATCACCGCAGGTAAATCATAAGGTGATTAGTTGTTACAGTTTGGTCCTTAGTACCTGCAGCATTGTTTAATAGTATTTAGAAAGCACACATAATTTTACTTTAGTCAGTAGAAGAGTTTTGGGCCTATGATTTTCTTTCTGAAATATCAGTTGAAGATTTTATGATGCAAAGCAAATGGTTTCCTCGTATCAAACACATTGCTGTGGACAGCAGGCAGTCCAGGTCCTGACCTCACTTCGTTGCTGCAGAGGAACATCTGTGCATCTATTGAGCTTTAATAAAAATTCCTGACTGCCACAAAGGCTACAAAGGCTGGACGTGTGGATTGGCTGCTTAGCTGCAAGGAGCATCATCACCATCATCATCGTCGTCGGGGCACCCCACCAGCTCTGTGATAACCAGAGCAAACACCTCTATTATCTTCCCCGGGGCCCATGATATATGTATTCACATCTTATTAGACTGTGTGACCAGCCCTTTTAATTGGCAGCAGTTAAGCCGTGCCTGCCCACTCGTTAACACTTCCAATGGGGCAATAAGACAGAGAAGATAATGGTAAAATACTGTACTGGCTTTTATCTGATTGGCGAAATAACAAGGCGAATCAGCTAATATATCACTCCGCGCCGCGCCACAGCCGTGTCATAAAGATATTACTGTTTTAAAAGCTGTTGGCAAAGCTTGGCTGTGTGCAAGCTCACAGGTCAGCCGGCTGTGGCCTGTGATGGTGTGCAAATGAAACTGTAATAGAGGGTTTCATCACCAGTACTAATTACTGAATGACAGTTTTCTCACCAGTGTGTTCGTCTATGTACGTGTGCATGTCTGTGTGTGATAGGCCTAATTAGGTAAACTCCCATTACACTTAAAAGTGCATTACTGCTGCTGCTCTTTTGTAAAGGCTATAATTAGAGCGCTGTGGAGAGTGAGCAGTAATTAAGTTATTCCTCAAGTATTATTAGTCTACTTGTTTTATGAGCCAGTTGTATTGAAAAAGGATTGAGTACATATTGACTTTGTTCCAGGGCTTTGTTAACTTTAGAGATATTAAAGCAAAGAGCTATTACACAGTGCTTAATTTGATTGCATGCAGTACATATCTGGCAGTCTTTTTGAGTGCTTTTTGTTTGATAAAATTAAAGTGTCCCAATTTAGCTTGTAAAATTGGAAGCGGTGAGAAATAAAATCAAAGCGATTGCATGAAAGCAAATGCTCCACACGTTCCCGGTCTCAGGCTCCCGGCCTGAGTTGGCATTTTTGTGCATGCGTCATCTGATGGCTGCAGCAGCAGCAGCAACGTGAGCTCCAGGTCCTCCGACTAATCCAGATTGCCTTCTAATCCCGATCTTACTCTCCTCAGCGAGCCTTGACTCCGGTATTCCTTTGCAGGTTTTGCGCAATCTGTTTCGTTTGATGAGCAAGTTCATCACAAAAGAAAGAGTCTGTGAAAGCGTTTCACAGTCATCTTTTACACATAAAGGATTTTCCACTATTGTATATACTGTTTGAGTTATTTGTATTTTGGTAGTTTTTTTGCCCCCTCGTCTATGAGACCTAATATAATATAAAGCAAATCCAGCTTTTTATAAAGTCCTTTACTTTTCCTGTACTTTTCTTCAGCAGCAGTTTTAAGACTTGTAATGACGTTAATCTCGGTCTTAGGAGACTTTAACAGGTCTTGAAGAGAGACTCAGTCACTAGAGCGTTTGCACAGGGTTAACAAATCCCATTGGAGTGTGGATTTAGAGCACAGGCTCTTTTGTTTTAGGAGAGCTGCAGCAGATCTTCCTCGACACCGTCCTGAATGAGCCTATATTTAGCACGCAGAGTGTTTTATTGCGACAGATAAATGACTTAGCCGCGCGGTTGTGCTCCGCGTACTTATATTAATTTTGCATGTAACCTTTTGGAGCCTATCTGCAATGTGCACATAGGCCATAGAGAACTAGATCATTAAGCTGTGTTTTTTATTGAGACAAGTTATAGGCCACATGTTGAAAGGATTGTAATGTGAAGCCTAATTGCAGCGGGTGAATGCAATACTATGTCTTGCAATATTAAAATGTATAATAGACATATGATGCCATGACTCCAGAGAGCTTGTTAACCAAAATAAAAGATAAAATTGAAGTATGCAGTATTGAATTCACTCTCAAATTGAAGTGCCGTGAGTAATGCTTGCAATTTGCACTTTGGAGAGTAAGAAGTTAATAAACAAATCACTGCATCTTAAGTTGATTGATAAAGATTGATAAGTATCACCCAGGATCAGCTTGACTTTTGCTCATTTTGCAAAGATCTTAGTCGACTACTCACCTAAAATCAGAGTCACTGACTGAGTGAAAGAGGTCAGGCGCTGTTTAGAAGTATAGATACTCTTGAATTATTGTGGGGACCTATTCCTTCATAAAAGACATGACGTACTGGTTAGGCCAACTGAAAACAATGATTTGATATAATCTTTTATTACAATGCACAATAAACCCACATGACCTCTATACAGCTGTAAAGCTGCCATTGAATAAAAGCAAAATAGCTGGATTTGTTAATACTTATTGACTCCTTGTCGCCTGTTTTTGGGAGAGATTCAAGACCCCCGGGGAGCCGGCTGGCTGTATGATGCCTGCTTTAGGTTCTTCCTGCTGTAGTTATAAGGATTTGGACTGATCAGTTAAATAATTTGGTTTTGAATTTGTATACAGGGACACTTGAAAGTTGACAAAATCTAAATAATAATTTATTACAGAGACATGTAATTTTTGCTAAATGATGATTTTCAGGGCACGGATCACAGATCACAGATGTTATCTTTAACTGTTGATACCCAAAATCTGGAATTAATCTGATATATGTGCTGATATAGGCAAAGTCACATTTTAATACCACTAACAAAAATGTACTGATCTGACTGATACTACCCATACGTTATTGTATAAGAAGATTAAAAATATGCGGCAATGATGTATCTTGATTATTCACACTAGTATTTTCATTCTATTTTCAATACACAATTTCTATTGGAATTTCTGTTGTTTACAAAATAAATACATTTTACACTGAAATAAAGATGGTGACACACAGACGGCTAATCACATCAGTTACTAATTGTTTTCAAATTTCCAATTCATGTTGTTTGTTTTATTATGGTGTGCTCTATGATATTTCATAATATCAGCTTCAAATAAGATAATCTGATTATTTTTATTTTTTGCATTAACATTGAGTTCCAGTAAGTAAGTAAGTACGTTGAATATCATTTCATTTTCTGTTTTGCCAAACTACTTAAGCAGGGTCTTCTGCCTGTGGAAATTATGCAAAACAAGTAATCACATAGTGTCTTGATTAATATCTGGATGTTATCAGCCAGTTTAAGTTCAGCCTTTATGTTTGTAAGAGCCAGGAAGCAACGTGCAGCATCAGTTAGTGCGGCGTGTGAGTGGTAAACCTGAGTGCCGGAGCTTGTGTACAGATTAAAAGAATAAATAAATAAAAGATAACATAGGAAAGTCAGATTTATTATCATGATATGTGGGGCTTTTTAGGTAAACCCCTATTCACTTAAGTACTTACTTAACTTATTAATTACTTATTAAGCTATTTACTTAGAAGTGTGGACTGGGCCGATAAAGATAGATCTTCATGGGTTGCAGTTTTTTAGTTTTTTTTTTTAATCTACTAATTGGACTGGTGGTAGTTTTACTGAAAGGAATCGGCTTTGCATTTTTGTTTTATGTCGTTAACTCAGGAAGATAACTGTTAAGTGTATATGCTGTTTCTGCATCTGTAGTTGTGTGTGTGTGTGTGTGTGTGTGTGTGTCTGTATGTATGTGTATTGTTATTTTGTTATTTTCCTTTCAGGAAACATAAACTGAATAGCTGCAACTTTTTGCTGCCTGAAAGTGCTTTCTCTTGTTAGAGAATAAAAGGTGTGTTTTGAGTGATGATCACAGCCGTGTTCCCTGGAGAAATCTTAAGGAGGAAAGTGAGCCTATTTTCAGCGCCGTAACATCACAGAGAGCGGGGACTCATTATGAGTCACTCCAAGCTGAAATGTTTCTGGATGATGTCTGAGTCAAACATGAGGGCCAGTGTCCGCTGCCATGGTGATGCACGGCCAAATGTAACTGAACTCGGAGAGCAACAGACATGGAAATTAAATGAGGAGGGGGGTGGGCTCAACAATGCCCAGAGGATAGTCCCTCATTGTTTTGATACAATTCCTGGAGATGTAGCTAGTAGGTTATATAGTCGGCCAAATATTTCCACACAAGATGGATGAGTCGCTCAAATTGTGCAAATCGGATTTTAATACCCAGCAAACTTCATAATCATCTCAAGAGACAGAAATCTGTGAGTCTACATTACACTCTTACTTGGTCAGTGGCCTCATTTTCTTTGTTTTTATTCTTTCTTTATTATGTGTTTTGCAGATTGAGACAGACTTGCACATGTAGTATTTGTCAGGAGCTTTGGAAACGAACTCAATAACTTAAAGATAGGGCCAATTCCAGCCGTAATGGAAACCTGTTTGGACGAATGTAATAGGTTGAGTGAATGAACTGCGTGTGAAATGTGCAGGAATGTTTAGCTCAAAATCACTTCAATCCATTATGTCATGTGAGGTACTTGCTTGTTGAGCCGGGGTTAGTGTCCACGTTTATGTGTGTGATATCACATGTATTTTGTGTAATAGCACAGTTTCAGTGTCAATGCAGGATGTATAGACAGAACCATGTAACAGAGCAGCACGTATTAATCTGGTGGGCCTGGCTCATCCCTGGCAGCTTGGCCTTAAGCCAGGAGAAGATAGAAGCCGTTGAGATAGAAGCCGCCAGATAACAGTGATCCCTCTCTTTTTGTTTTCCACAAGGGGATCCACAGCAGAGACACAAAACATAAATAAAACAAAAAGTCAAACCACATCCTTAAAGGCTTATGTGAGTTTAACTTTTCAAACTGTTCACCGAGAAAAAGAAATGGATAGATAATGAAAAAAACAGCTGGAATAATGAATTGTATTTCTGCACTGTAACATTTAATTGTGTAAACTGTCAAGTGTAGTAATATGAGTAGTATTAGAGGAGGTATTAGTCTGTATTCATGATAAGTCAATCGTGGTTGACACTATAAAGCGCACACACACACACACACGCACACACACACACACACACACACACACACACACACACACACACACGGTTCTCCACTATCACTCAGGCTGCCAGAGGCCAGCTCTGTGACCTGACAGCCAGTGACTGACAGCAGGCATGCTGAGCTGACGGTGCTGATGTGGAGCAGCACTACATCCATGTCAGCTGCAGCCTCACCTTGTACTCCACATTCAAACACAACTCGCTCAACAGCACCAAAAGAACATACTTGAATTCTGACAATTTATTCGGTTTGATCCCTTCTATGTGTGATTTCCTCATGCAAACCTTTGGTGAAAACAAATCCATTTTAATGTTATGATGTGAGTATTATTTGTTACTTTCTATTATGCAGCGACATTGTTGAGCGATAAACACCGCAGATGATGAAAGATTGACAGACACACATTCATGGAGAGAGAGCAACATGTCACGGAAGGATGGTTTCCAACACTCCTTGATACTTACTGTTGCTGCAGTAACGTCTGTAAACCGTTTTTGTGCACAGCAGGAAGCTGATAGTAACGTTCAGGATTACCTTGTCACATGTGTACATTATTTAATATGGAAGTTTTGCTCAAGTGCATTTTTTTCCGTAGTAGTGACTTTTACCAGGTCCTGCACATATGTCTCCTGGTTTCTGCTCTGTCTCAAACACACGGCTGCACTCGGAGAGGTTTAAGACATAAATGAACCTCCGGCCTCTCATTACAACAGAAAGGCCTCTGTGGTGTTTTTACAGTTGGATTGGATTACTGTTAGTTGGATGCATTCATAGATGGATGACTACATAGATTGATTTACTTAATTAAATTCTTGTGATGCAGCAATACAATAACATTTACATATACCAGCTCTTGGGAGCAACAAAGTGAATGCTATGTACAATATGTGGACGAGTGAGTGTGCGTCAGCTGAATTTACAAGCACAAATGAATATTAACTCAATAGCGTGGGAATGCAAATAAGCACGCAAACACTTTTAGCGTTGCTGTCTCTAAAATTAGAAACGGATGTGGTTAGTCCACAGTTTGAGACTTTTTCATGAAGTTACATTAACAAACGGGAAGCAGAGCTGTTTAAATACCACTGTTACGTGAGCCCGGGCTGTCGTGAGGTGAAGCTCGTTCCAGCTAACAATGAAGGTCGGCCACCAGAACAACGCAGACAATCTCACTAGAATTTGACCATCATCCTAAAATCAAACCCTGCTATAGTCACCCTGTAGGATTGCTGATACCATATACTTTTGTCTCGATTGTCCAGGAAGAAGGTGTGTTAAAGAAATTCAATCATTGGATAAAAGGTGAAACGTCAATTTGAGCATAAGAACAAGCCCAGAAATATAACATATTTGGTAATTTGATAATATGATTTGCTGTAACGGTAATATCTTTGTGCTTGGGAAATTGTTACCACTGGTCTTTCTCTTGCTCCTGAATCACACCAGCTTTGACTGAGCCTCATTTTGAATTTTATTGTGGAGCAGTTTATAGATTTAAGCATTTTTCCATGAATTTTCTGTTTTAAAAAAACAAAACAAAAAAAAGTTCAGAGCTACATTGATGACACCAGTTATTGAATAATTCAGAAAATAACTAAATAAAACATTACCCAGAGTCGGAGTCAATACTATTTTGTGCAGTCAAGCTCATTTTAATTGGCCAAATGTGTTGAACTGCAGAGCATAAACATACAATGAATGGAAACACATTTTTTTACTGTTCAGTCTTTTGTTATGTATATTTTGCATAAATTGACGGTGATACATTAGCGATATTGTGACATACAAACACTCTCACGCTGCACCTTTGGTTTTCTTAACGTGATAATGATCCACTGAAAATGGTATTGTTTTCTTCTTTTCATCTTAGAATAGTACTGTGTGTTGACAAGAATGTTTTTCATTGCCATAATATTACAAAGAAATGCAATATTGTACTATATATATGCTTATAAAGCCAATGAAAATATTTGTGTATTTTTATTTATATGCCAATATAAAATGCACTGTATGTCAGAAGCTTGGCTGTATCAGTCAAACTCGCCATTTTTGAAGAAAGTCGTGTCCCTCACATCTGTTAAACATATTCCCCTTCTTTGATTTCCATCTTAACCACAGTGACATTGATATAATAATCTCTCACCTGAACTGAATTATCGCTCTGAGCTGGGCTATTATTGCTGCTGCAGGTTTCACACTCCTCGGAGTGTGTTCACATTTCATTATTAGTGGATCCCTGTCTTCTGATTAATTTTATTCAGAGAAAATCATGTGTGAGCTTACAGTGTGTGTGTGTGCGTGCGTGCGTGCGTGTGCGTGCGTGTGTGTGTGTGTGTCAACAGGCTTTGGTGGCCTGTTGAACCACTTAAAGGATTCTATTTAACAGGTCAGCCGAGCAATTAATCAAGGGTTTAATTGGAATCCCGAGTGGAGTGACATGATTTATGCAAATAAGGTCATTAATATGCAGGCCTGCTTTCGATGCTCAAATTAAAATGGCTCATCCGCCAGCGCCAGCTAGCACTTTCATTACGGTAAATTAGAGAGCGATAATAACTCCAAATACACATATTTATTTTCTACCGACATCCAGAAAAGGACATGCCCACAGGAAGAGAAATATAAACACATGGAAGAGAAAGAAGTTCATATACGGGAAACAGTTGGGATAGAAGCAATGCTAATGCTGTAAATTTTACCTCATTACAAGTACACAGGCTATCTGCAGGGCCTCACTTTTAATTGGATCACCAAGCAATTTAAACCACATTTCTTTCCTAATTGCATTTTTTTCCCCTTTTCTTTTCTTTTCCCTTTTTTTTTTTTTTTTTTGCTCTTAATTATAAATAGTATTGCTGAAGTAGTTTGCTGCTCACCAAATTCTTTGCCCGGTCAATGCATCACAGTAATCCCAGCATCTGACCTATGCTGGTGCCCTTGGTAACAATACCCACAGGGACGGTTTGTGATCCTTGCTCCAGAGTGTCCAGTCGGCTCACGCTCACGATGTGCTGATGCCGGGACATTAGAAATGAGAGGGCAAGGAGTCGAGCAGCAGCTGAAGTCACGTCCCTCCTGCAACTCCGTTCAATTAAAGCGTCCTCGCAGGAACGTGTTCCGGAAAAACTGCTCATCACTTCAGTTTAGTGGTAAAGTGATGAACTTTGGTGAAATTTGTGTTTGGTTGTTGTTATAAATTTTGACTTGAAGTAAGCAACGGGGGCTGTGAAAACATGGCGGGAAGCTTTCTGGTGTTTGTTTTTTGCCGTGAATGTGCAGAGACGCATTTCATTTTGTATTCCTGTGATGGTTTTAAAAATAAAAGCTCCACTGTCAAATATACACATTTTGTAAATGTGACCCAGTTGAGATCTATTGTTGTTATAAAGGCACATGAAATGTTTGTATATATGTACATTGATGTGCATTATGTGAATGCGTATTGAAAAGCACGTCAATACATACAATACAACCAATATAGAGTTGGGTTAGTGTTGGTAAAGTATGGTTTTGTTATAAATGTATGACATTAAAGACTAAATATTATTTTCTTTGTCATAGTTTTTTTTTTTTTTTGGTTTTGTTACAAATCCAACGTAGCAACAATTTGTATTATAATACTGAAATAATTTGAATAATAAAATGTATCAATATTGTTGTTATTGGTGGTATCGTGCCACACGCCACAAATCAGAATTTGAATCTGTGTTCCCTACAATCACAGTAAAGATTACACCAGCTGTATCACCACCAGGGGAGACTTTGAATTGTTGTCTGTGTTTATACAAATACTTGTTTTTTTTTTTACTTTAGCTCTTTTTTTGTTTTAATTTTAACTACAGCACAATGAAATACTATACAATATATTTTTCATCGGGGGAGGTGGATCCTCAGGAAACTTTCACCAGAATCTACTTTTTTCTTGGCAACTGCAGATTATCTGCCCAAATATGTGAAATACTAATGATTTTAGCTATTATTACAATTGCTCTATTTTATAAAAAAAAAAAAAAAAAAAAAAAGAGAGAGAGAGAGGAAAAAAAGAAACTGATTTTGTCATATATGATGACTGAGTCTATCATTGTTGCTTGTTGGCACAGTTTTTTCACAGCCGTGAAAAACAGCATTATACTCGGTACAAAACCAAACCTTGGTGCCGAGTGGCCTTCAGAAATGTTAAATTGCCCACTGAGGGACACATGTTGTCCTCCCATCATGCATCTCTGCATTGAGTGTAAACAACATAGTTTGCTGGGTTCTGCTTTAGCTTATGTCCTAATTGATCATCACTGGGCTCTTTTTGCTTTGGGCTGTACATCACAATTGCATTGGAAACTTAAACCTTCTGTTTATCCAAGCTGGGAAAGATGAAGGTTAATGTTTCATCTGTTGTAGTCAGATGTGGATGTGGGAAGAAAAAAAATCTGTATGTGCTCGAGCTGCAAGGTTGTACTGTGCGCACATCCTTAGTGATTCATCCTTAGTCAAGGACCAGGCCAATGGAGAATTATGCCTGTTTTATTTCTATTTGTCCATTGTTGTCTTTAAATTCGGTGTGTAGGCTGCTCATAGGACTCAATAAATGAGGACAAAGTATGCCAGACATAACCCTCAAAGTTATTGAAGGTTTTATTCTCATTGGACTTTATTAAAGCTGTTGATGTAACTCGATAGTTCTTTAAATACATTCTAATCCTATAGAAATCCGCC
>OMNM01014873.1:3244-17190 GCA_900302745.1 Parablennius parvicornis | reverse complement strand
TGGTTGTTTTGGCACACTTTTTATGCCAGATGCCATTCCTGACTCCAGACACAGTCTGAGCAGTCAGAGGTTAAGAGCTCCACAGCGGTGACCCATCAACCAGCTCGCCTGAGCCTGATGTTTGTCTCTGGAGTTGTTGGGAATACAGTTGGAACTTTTAATGTCTTTCAGTTAGAAATAAGTTGAGTATGAATTTGTGTTTGTTAGGCCCAGTTTACAAGACAACATTTCAAGTAATAACGCACCATTTCTGCATTTTTGTTTCAAAAACAAGTTTTGTGTTTACACGGCAATGACTGAAAACTATGTAGGTAGCATGCCAAGCCAGGAGTTGGCACTGTTGTCTGTTTTTGTAATCAAACCACGCGCACATACTCGCAGAACAATGACGCTATAAACATTAACAATGGCGAATATACGGACACTCATATGGACAGACGACAAAACTGGATTACTTTTATGGGTAACTTTCAACTTTAAAACTACCAAGTTCCAGGAGGAATTGGAATGGGAGTCAAGACACTCTTGAGTCATTGTTGTTATTCTCCATCTCTGTTTATACGATTGTTTTCAGTGGCTTCAAGCACCGTTGTCGTGTAAACCAACACCTAAAACACAATAGTTTTGCTTTTTCACAAGTTGTCACCTTGTAAACGGATCCCTTAGTCATTACTTGTTATTACTTGCTAGTATGTGGATTCATGTATCTGCTCTTCCTAAATCTCCATCGCCTTTCTTTTTTAACCCCTGATCAGAAACGACTCCCAACAACTCCAAATCGCCTGCCGACAGAGCCGACGCCGCGCCCGCGGTTCAGGACGTGATGGACGTGGAGGGAGTGCACCTGGAAGAGGGGAACCCGGAAACGTCGCAGGGCGAGGACTCCGAGCTCAGCCTCAGCTTCCAGGGCTACGTCGCCGAGCTGCGACACTGCCAGAGCAAAATGAGAAGCGGCCAGATGCCCCAGAATGGCCGCAACCCCCCAGAGGGCAAGGACTGCAAGACAGACCTCTACAAGGCCACGATTGTTTAAAAGGAACCCCGCCCCGCCCCACTGCTGCACTTTTGAAGCCTGAGGCACTGCCGACTGAAAGAGAATTTATCAAACAATGGGCTGCATGTACAAGTTGTTTATTTCCTCTGCGAAAATTAACATTATTGTAATAGATATTGTATATTTGGTACAACTCCTGGCATCTGTTTGTTGAGTTTTAGTATTTTGAGACAGTGATGTTTTGGTTTTTGGTAATAGTTTGATGAATTTGTGTTAAAATATTCTATTTCGAGCCATGTTAGACTGAAGAAGCATGAAACCCACCTTGGGCTACTTGTTTCTAATGGGGCTCGAATTACATCAGGTATAATATGTGTAATGAATTGGTTTGGATTCGGTTGCCTCAGGATCGGCACTCGAGTAGTGCCACCACTGTCCGAGCACAAGCTTCCTCATCACTGTTAATAGTGAATATTAAGACAAAGGGAATATGTGAAGTAAATCAACACACAAGATAGAAAATGGAGGGAAACTATGACGCGTAGGCTTTTGATTTCCAAAACATTGTCAGATAGTTTCACGAGATAAACTGAAATGATGAGATTATCATGGAGTTTAATGTGTAGAAAAATTTACTCAGGGTTTAGAGAAAAATATAAACTCAAATCAGACTATAAAATACTTTGCTGCCCTATTAGAAAGAAGTAGCCGCTGTAGTATTGTATGCTGCACAGGACTTTATTTTCAAGCAGGAAGAAAAACCACAACCTTTTTGGATATTTGACTATTTCTTGTTTTTAACTGTCTCCCCATGTTTTCCAGTTGATCCTTTATAGCCTGTACTTTCTGCTTCTGTGGTTTTGAGGTTGTCCACATTGTTGAATGATTAAAAAAAAAAACAAAAGAAAGAAGAAGCTTTGAATGGTTGTAATTCCCACTAAAGGACACTCTTGACTTTCTGTTGATCCCTCACCGTTCCAACATGTCATATCTGTCAAACTTGCATTCCGAGTTAGTCGCCATTGTCAATAATTAACACTCTTACTTGACCGGTTTCCTTCACACAGTTGTCGAAGATGGAAGTGCTGCTGAACTGTCCAGCCTCCCCTTTGTATTTTTAGCTCCGCATCTGGAAAGTGATTATTACAGCTGGTGAAAATTAGAGGTTAGATTGCAGGTCTGGAGGGTTTTGTCTTGATGCAGCATGTCACTGCTGGAATGCTGACAGCACATCGAGCTCTGTGGGCTTTTTGCACGCTCTTTGCTATCACACTTTCTCCATTCCAAAGCGTGGTCATCATCGAGGTCTTAAATTGCCCTCCCAGAGCCAGTTTTCCTTATCTCAAAAGATATAAGACTTGACTTCAGCGCCACACCTGCGGATGGCTTCCCGTCTAGACGATTATCAACCTTGGTTTAGCTGCATGTATTTCAGAAGCTGCAGCTCTCTGGCACAATGCATGTTGGGTGGAGACACCTGTATTACACAGATGCATTTTGTAACGGCTGAAAAAACTCACGTCAGCAAAGAGGCTTCGCACGTGTTACAAAACTAGTCGTGATCTGGCTCCATGGGTCTCGTCTACACAACATTTTGGGGGGTCAGTTTGCACGACAACGGAGCCCGGAGCCACTGAAAACACAACTTCTTGAAAGTGCTCCAACAGTCTCCATGGAAACAGGGAAACACAACTTCTGAAAAAAAACATGTTTTCACTTAAAATGATGTATAAATGGGGCCTTTATGTAAAAGTAAAGCTAAAGGCAAACTGTTATGCTAATCATATGATTCAAAGATATTTTGATGCTTTGATACCTCAAGCTAGAGAAGGCCTGTATGTTCCAGAACACAAAAGAATGACAGCTTTCTTCTAATGTATAACAATACTTGTCACATATAAACAATTCTTGAATTTGCAATTATTTCTAATTATTTAGTCTAATTAATAGGCTAATTATAATTTTACTAAAAGGCATGAACTAGTGAGGTTTCTCCCACAGTCCAAAAACGTGCATTTAAGCTTGGTGATTGGTGATATTATATTGCCCCTGGGTGTGAATGTGAAACTACAAATTGAAGGTAAATGTGTTATCAACTTAAATTGTTCAAGAATAAACTCAGAAAAAAAGCATATTTACCAAATAAAATCAAGATAGATTTTCTCACTTAAGGACAAAAATGTTGACATAATTCAACAGGCTGAAAATTGCACTTTTAACTCAGGGGTGTCAAATGCATTGTACTTCAGAGGCCACCGACAGTCCAATTTCATCTTGGTTAGTCCAACCAGTAAAATAACGCCATAATAACCTTTAACCTTTAAGTTTTTCTCGCTGTAACACAGAGTATTCGTGATGAAAATCACCCCACCCCCGACCCCCCAGCAAAATAGGCAAAGTGGGCCGGTCCTGAACCAGAAACTCAGTTCAGTACTTTATTGACGGTCCCTGCATCGATCAAGTTGTTTCAAGTAACAACTCTTACATGCATGTCCAACTTCACCTTGGAAAGTTTTTTTTTTTTTTTTCTTGCTCCTCTCCCTTGATGAACCGTGGGCGTCTGCAGAAGGTGCAGAGGGAACACCGGGCTGGATATGATGCCTCCTCCGACTGAGACAAGCCTAATGACGCAACGGGTTTACTCAATACAGCTCCAAATTGTGAGGGACAGGATAACACTTGCAGGGTTTCCCACGTTTCCTAGGACCAAACGCGGACTGAGTACTCTGAAAGTGACAGATATAACGTGACAGCCCAGCGCGCGGACCCCCTCTCCAGAGTTCAGGAAATACTTGCGGATCAACAGATGCGTGCTTTCAAGATGACATTCATCGCTTTTCTCCTTCTGTCATGGATTTTCAGTGCAGGGACGGTGAGTTTTACCCATCCCCTTCTCACCTCTGTGCGCTATTGTGCGTGCGTAAAAAGTGAGCCAACTCTGAAGGAAGTTTTCTCACTTGATTGCAGCACGCGTCATTACGCAGAAGAGAAGCAGCGGCCACCGAGGAGCCACACGAGGGGAACCAGAAAGGTGGGTGTTTTTAACTTCATGCCTGTGTTTAATGTCGATGGGAGCCAGGGTGGGAGGGTGGATCTGAGCTGGAGTCGCTGTGGAGTGGTTGTGGAGGATGTTGCGGTGCGCAATGAGGCGTTTTTCGCGACTAATCATGTCCACTGATGTGACCGGTTTAGTGGTGCCTGTTTTGTTCATTTCCCATCAGGTGTGAAAGGCCAGTTGAGGTTAAAGTAACTTTTCATCCCGGGGATCTTTATGTCCTACCTCTGGACTGATTTTTTCCCCCCCTCCAGCTGTACTTCTCCTGTTAACACAGGCTGACTCTACAAAACAAGGCCAGCTGTATTTATGAGGACCCCACTCACTTCATGTCTTCCATCTGCCCTCTCAAAGGAGACACAAACTTGTGAATCTCATGAAAACAACCTCCATCCCCCCGCTCATCCAAATTCTTGCCAACTATTCAAGCACAACGGTTCAAACTGTTAGTTTTATTGGTCAGATCTTCCAGTTTCTAAGTCACCAGCCCATTAAAGAGTGATCGCTCACTGTCACACACACTTTGAGACAAGTTGACAGCAGTTGCTTCTTTGGATTCCCAGTGGTGTGTAAGCATCCTGCAAGGCCGCTGACATAATTTGTGTGTGAATGTGAGTTATTGAGCATGTTTGAGACAGAGGGGTCCAACTTTTGGCCATTGCTCTGGAGCTACAAGTGGCTCTTCAGCCCCTCTGCAGTGGCTCTATTAAGCTTTTACAAAAATAAAAGTTAAAAAACATTTTTCTTATTTCTATTAGGTATGCAAAGCAGTGTCATTTTCAAAAGAATTCTTATCTCTTGGCTGAAAAAGGGATTTAAATGTAGGTACAATTCAAATCTGGAACAAATAGCTAAAAACAAGAAATTGAAAAAACAAAAGATAAAATGACTTAAAACAACTGAAATGATGCGACTTTCTAAAAGAAAAGATGAAAATAGGGAAAAATAGGGAAACATTTGCAAAAAACGCTTTTTTTGTAAAGCCAAAATTGTTAAAACAGCTAAATTATCAAAATGGTTAACAAAAAATGCAGATAAAGAGTGAAACAGCTAAATCCAGGTAAACAAAGAAACAGGCCAAAATAAATGCTCACCATGCTGAATTGTAATTGAAACTTCATGAATGCAACGCAAGATACAGTTTTTGTGCGTTTATCAAAACTATATATGAAAATGTATAATCTGTGTTCGCCTGGTTTTAAATGTGTTTCACGGCTCCATTTAAAATTGGGTGGAAATTCACAAAAAACGTCTCTCTTGGTCATAAAGGTTGAAGACTCCTGACCTGGTCTATTTTTGAATTAGCCCTGAACATATTGTACCAACAATCTGTAATATGCTTTATTAAATGCATTACAATATTAGATTGAGCTCCTGTGTTTAACAAGGTGGCCTTTTAGACAATTTGAGGTCAATTTCATTGAGATACTTACCTTCTGACATGGCTGTTTGTATATTGTTCTGTATGTGGCCTTTAAAAAAAAGTTTTCCTAAATCAGTAAATAACCCAAACAAGTATGTTTGTTATACATCTTTTACTGCCAAATCTAAACTGATAAGAAGTTTCTGTTTTCTTCTCTCGAATGACAACAACGTTCTCTCCTCCTGCCAGTTCTCACTACGACGGGCCGAGAGTGTAAGTTCCCGTTCCGTCAGGGTGGAAGGATTCATCATCACTGCATCACCGTCCTGTCCTCTCGGCCGTGGTGAGTTCTCATTAGCCGACGCATCTTGTTCAGTGTTTTGGTTACGCACACAGAATCACTATCGCATGTGTAATCAAACGTCAGATAATGACGCAAGAAGCGCCACGGTGCGTCCGTACGTCACTTTGCACACCTCATAGATCTTACATCATGTGCTTTTGGCGTAATCTTCCAAAAATAATGATTAAAAAAAAAACAAAACAAAATGGCTTTTTCCATCATGCGTGGCGGTAGCATCGGGAGGGAGGATGACTAAAGAGTAAGTGGGGTGTGTCATCGCACCTAATTACAGCGTTCAGTGATGAGGGATTCACGCCACAGTGACATCCCAACGAAGATTTGAATGCGTAACGAACTAAGAGGGTTTAATGAACTCGCCTCGTGATGGTTTTATCTTTAGCCACTGTTCTTCCGAAGCGGCACACAAGATAAGATGTGCAAACTACCTCTAAATCTACAGCTGCAGTTTATATCACATCTACTGCTCCATGCAGTTTATCCTCGGGCTGTATGAACAGCTGCCACAGTAAAACCATCAAACTGCAGCTTTTTTTTTTTTTATTGCCTCAGATTATGACACAGCAACCAAATCTCCTTTTTATTATTTTGGAAAATTAAAAAAAAAAAACCAACAAAAAAACAACACAAGACTTGCTGAAGGGCTCTTTCAGTCATGATTACTTGGACTGGAGACAGGAAGGGTGGATGCCAGCAAGTCGGAGCAACGTGTATGCAATTATATATGGGCCAACAGCTCGGGTCCACCTACACGTCAAGTTACTGCAACACGACCCCACGTGTTCCTGCGGCATGCTCGCCGGCCCGCCGTCAGGCGAGCGGCACCTCGGAATGCGGATGAGACTTTGGAGAAATTAAGTGTCTGATTGACAAGAGTTGGTGTGGAGAGCCGGTGAGGTGCAAGTTATTGAGTGCTTCACTGTTCAGGGTTGTTGTTTTTTTTTTCCCCCAAGGTTTTCATTTCACACATAACAACAAGTTAACACACATCTTACATCTGTGCCAGGTTACAATCTCGTCATTTTCATATACACTATATTACCAAAAGTATTTGCTCGCCTGCCTTTACATTGCATATGAACAGGACTAAACAGGATTTCATATGATGTGGTGAATATGATGATTCATCCCAGAGGTGTTCTATCGGTGTGAGGTCAGGACTCTGTGCCGGACAGTCAGACTGTCCTCCGTGTCTTTATGGAGCTTACTTTGTGCACACGTTCACAGTCATGTTGGAACGGGAAGGGGACATCTCCAAACTGTTCCCACAATTTTTAGAGCATTAAATTGTCAAAATCATCTTTCAGATTTCTTTCACTGGAACTCAGAGGCCGAGAGCAACTCTTCCAAAACAAGCCCACACCATTACCCCCCCTCCCACTAAACTTTACACTTGGTACAATGCAATCAGACACGTCCCGTTCTCCTGGCAGTATCCAGCAGGACTTATTGAATAGATGGGATTATGTCACTGCACCACGCTGGAATTCACTGAACTCCTGAGAGTATCAGATTCGCTCATGTCTGTGGAAATAGTCTGCATGCCTGGCTGCTTGATTTTATACACCTGTGGCCATGGAATTGATTGGAACTCCTGAATTCAATACATTGGATCGCTGAGTAAATACTTTTGGCAATATAGCGTACATTTCCTGTCTTAGTAATAATAACAAATGTAATAAAATAGTAATCTATGTGAGGAGCATCTTTCTGAAACTGAAACAGGTTGAAAAAAGCACCCAAAGTATAGCAAGTATTAGCATCTACATACAAATGATCCTAACTACAAGTTAGAAAAATTAAAATAAAATTTGAAGTGTTTTCCTTATTTACTTTTTGCATGCTTTTCCCCAGAAAAACTAGATTTGTTGGCAATCCCAGAACATTTGAGTAAAGTCAGCCTCTTTCTCACAATTCCTCCAGCACAAATTAGAGGTATTATTGTATTTTGATGCAATAATGATACTAATTGGGGTTTTCAGTTCAAAAATGGATGAAACTCTGCTGTGGTTGAAAAAAGTTCTGTCACAACATCTGAGCTGCAGATTAGTTCTACTCTCACATGGATTCAATTATATTCAACTACAAGTACATGTACTGCTGTTGACAGAGAAACTTTTTTACTTTGTATCCTCTGTTATTGCTGATTTATTTGTTCACTTTGTTGTTCCTCACTTTAGGATGTTGTTTCTTTTTACTAGACAAATTAGTAGATAAAGGTTTTAACGGGGAGAATGGATAGAGAAGTGCTGGATAAATGAAATTGACTTACTTACAAATAATGTATTTTTAAAAAAAAGTCAAGTAAAAGTATAAAAAACCTTTTTCCAAAGACTACTTCTTATATTTTAACTGTGTTTAATTGCATTGTCAACAGCAGGCATTTAATTCGATGTGTAAAATATCCACTTTAATATCACATTTCTCAAACAATTTAAACAAAATTAAACTACCAGTAAGCAAAATAGGCTTTTTCTATCAACCTAATGGAGAGAAACGCGATATAAAGGGATTCAATATGACTTCAAATTGTGGCCTTGCAAATGATTAAAAAAAACGAACTTAAAAAATAGATAGAATAATCCAAAATTCAGTGATTATTAATTTAAAGGTACTTAATGACTGCAGTAATCTGAGTATTTGCCCTCTATAACTGCCACCCATTTCTAATATGTATGTGTAGAAATCATGGATGTGTAGTGTAATAACAGTGTGCTATAACAGTGTGTCACAAATTAAATTACCAAGAAAATATACATAAAAACATCTTGAAATGAGCAAAATACGATCCTGAATAACAGATGGAAAATAAATCAACTACAAATCACATCTATCTCTTACTCTTGTCCTCAGGATGTGATATTTCTCTTTATTTCACTGCAGGAGCATTAGTGCGCCCACAATTTGAATGAACCCTTTTCATTTTCATTTCATTACTCACCTCTGATTTCTTTGGGTGTATTGAACGAGTAACCCTCACAACCTGCTGGCTGTTTCTGCATCTCTTCCACAGGTGCTCTCTCACACATAATTTCGACCGGGACAGGAAGTGGGGCTTCTGTGTGCCGGAGGAGACGCAGACAGACGGTCAGTGTTGCCTCTTCGTCTCCCTCTGATTGTCTTTTGAGTCGGTTGTTGACTTTGTTGAGTTGTGTGACAGACCCGTGTCAGGCGAGTCCCTGTGAGAACGGAGGGACGTGCAAGCTGATCACCAACAGCAGCTCCTTCGAGTGCGTCTGTCCCGAGACCTTCAGTGGGAGACTGTGCCAGCAGAGTGAGTAGAATTTTAAAAATTTCAGGTTTTGTGCAGTTGATTGTCCATCCGTGCATCTTCTGTACTGATTTGTCCACCACAGATTTCACAATCTGATCTGGATACACACTGAACAGGACACCAGTCCATCACAGCATAAACACGCTGTACATTCCTTTACTTTAGTACTGATCAGATTTAATAACAAAAGCAGGAATGATGCAAGAAAAATATTCATTCCACAAATTAAAGGTCAAGGAAACAGTCAAGACTTATAATCTCCTAAAAAAAAAAAAAAACACAAAGAGATTTGATAGAGACAGGGTGCTGAAAGCTGGGAAACATCAGACTGGGAACAGATTTACGAATGCAACAAGTCGAGCTGGCAAGCAATGGAAAGGCTAGTTACCAAAACAATGATGCACATGATCGGGAGAGGAAACCAAAACACGGTGTGACGTGAGGAAAGTGGACAGAAGTAACACAATACGACAGTCAGAACAAAATGTGCTTATGAAGAAAAACATGATCATGATTTGTGCCAAGTCTGAGTCTTTTTTCTGAAGAAAAAGTGGGGAAAAAAGAACATGGTCAAACCAAAAGCATTTTATACTTCAGGGGCCGCATACAGACGAGTTTCTTATTGGTGATATAATGCCATAATTACTTTTGAATTGAATCCAATGGTGTCAAATGTAAGGCCTGTGTGGCAAAACCGGCCTGCAAGCGGCTCAAAGCCTGCATAGTCAGGGTGAGTTTGTAAACATAAGCATAATGCAACAGCTATAGGAGAAGTTTTTTGGACATTTCACTGTATTTTGCATGAGAAGGTATCAATAGATCAATAGATCTGGCTTTTTGTTGAGATTGTAGTAATTTTCTATCGCAATAGTTAGGTCTTTGCAAAAACATTTTCGTCACGTGTACTTAATGCCACAACAAATAAAATCTTTAAAGTTTGAAATTAAAGTTTATTATGATAGTATTTTAGCAGTCCGGCCCACTCAAGATGAAATTGGTTCATATGTGGCTCCGGAGCTCAAATGTGTTTGACACCACTTCTCTGAAGTGGACTTGCAGTCGAGAAAAATAAAAACAATTAATATTTCTCCAGAATGAATTCAAAGCTCTAAATCCGCTCTCCTTTCTTTAATGTACCGGGATCAGTTCACCGTCATCAACAGTCTAATTTCAAACACCCAGAAGCCATTATCACTGAATGTAAACTGTAAAACTGAATGGAGCAAAAGTAACAATTTGTAATAAAAGTAAATATTTAAGTAAACCAAGATATCTGAAAGCTTTTTGGATCACTTGTTAAAAAAACAAAACAAATGTAAACCTTCTTGAAAAAAAATCTACTTTTAAAATAGCATAAAGACACCATCAGCTAATAAGTATACAATCAGATATTTTTCCAAATTGGTGAAAAACGTGCCAAAATCACAAATCTTTTTTAGTTTCTTATTAAAAAATGATCTGCGCTTTACATACTGGACACACTGGCTTATTGGCTGCAGGTTTAAACATGGATGTGGTGGCTTGCTGTAGATTTCAGCGTACAGTGCAGATGTACAAGCACATTTTTCAACATTTTTTAGAAGATGCTCGGCTAAAGCAAAGGGCCAAACACTACATCGTTCCATTTATAAGAGATAATTATAACACTTCTCGATAATCACCACAACCATGTCTTGTTTCTTTCAATTTAACAAAATCAACTTACTTCAGGAGACGAAATGATGACGATTTAGTGAAAAATAGCTTCGACAAAACAACTTCAAATGACGAGTCTGCGCTTTAAAGCCCGTCTCACGGCCTTCACCAGCAAACGCAGGTCTTTGAATTAGTTCATTTAGTTCGGTTGAACTGCCGTTTTAAATGACACACATTCCTCACACACTCGTCTGTTCCAGAGAATTCAAAGCAACAGAACATCAGTCACGAGTTTGTAATTCACTTTGCATTGAGAGTCATTGAACGGTAAACACGAAAGATGGAAACAACACGGGGGCAGGATGTTTTACATCTCGTGCAGCTCCAACCATCAAAAGGCTGCGCTCCATTGAGCGTTTCAATCTCCTCTCACGTTACAAAACCTTTGCCTTTCATGTGCTGCTGCGTGGGGCTCTGCAGAGAAGTGCTACGAAACCATACACCTGCGCTATTATGACACCGGAGAGTCTTGGGGACGGATTCACCTCCGTAATGTGCAACAGTGCACATGTGCGGCGGGGGAAATCAAGTGTGAAAGAGCCCGCTACACAGGTAAGACTCTGCTTTTGTTGGGATGGCGAGAGTGAAAATGAGCAGAAAGGTTCGACAGTGGCTTAATTTCTATATTCACTTTGACAGTCAAATGAATGGAGGAGTACATTCTCATCCATCTTTAACTGCTGCTAATATGAGCAAAGCTTTCACTCAATCTTAATATGAATGAAGTGACCTGAGGAAACATGTACTCTCCTTTTTTTTTTTTTTTTTTTTTATTTCACGGCTTCATTTCATGCTTCAAAAAGCATAAGTATCAGGTCTACTCCCTATTCTTTTTTTTTTTTTTCTTTTCTTCTCTCCCTCCAAAATCACCACCCAGCAGGAGATATGAAAGGCGGGGCCGTGCCCTTTCTTTGATCGCAGCTCCATAGTTACAGGAGTAACTGGAAGAAAAGACAGATTATATGACTCACTGTGACTCAGGAATGGTGTTTTAGGACACACCCCATGGGTCCACAAGGTGCTTTCATCTCAGTGATGGGGAGGGGTGTTGGTGGGCTTTTAACAGGAGAGAGCGAGACGGTTTCGTGCTCCGTCAACTGAAACTGTTTTGTCATGCCAGCGGTCTCTTATCTTAAAAATCACAGGAAATATTTTGACGTTTTAGCTAAAACTGGACAATATTTGAGGTCCATCTTGAACTTTCTGGCCGAGGAACTTGGCTGTTCTGTGCGTGGACTCACCTGCCAAGATATTTTGTGTTTCGGCACAGTCCTAATACAGATGTGCCGCTAAGCTCTCCACACACATTTTTCAGATTTTGTGATAATCCTTCAAGGAATACTAAAACCAGATACATATTACCTGTTAGTTAGCGTTGACAATGTGTTTTTTCTTGCAGTTAGTTAATGAATTAAAGTTGAAATTATTGAACAATTTGCACACCCACCTGCAGACATCAAACACATGCAGACAGTAGCTTTTTGGACAAATGACAGTTGATTCATATGTACAAATCTGATGAGGTTCCGTTGGATGTAAATATAACATACTTCCTACAAGCTACAGATGTCTTCCTATAAGATTACAATAACAGGGATTTGCATTCAGAAATATTATGACAGAACGTTGGATATTTTTTGTTTGTTGATCAAAAAAAAAACAAAAACAGAAAAGTTAATGACCCCAAGCCATGATCCTTGTTAGCTGTTACCCAGCAAGTCATAAACTCTGTTTACGTTTGGTTGCTTGACAAGCCGTGGAGCTCCTTTTACCACAAACCAGCTGCTTGCTGCAGAAAACTAATATAAGCAGTGAGAGTAAGCCAAAAGAGACAGATTGTACTTATCATGAGGCTTTAAAATGAGCTTGAAGATGTGAAGAAGGTGAAGTCTGATGGGTGAATGGGAGCGAGGGGCTCGGAGGAAGGGTTGCCAGGTCTGAAAGAGGATAAAAACAGCCATAAAATCACTGAAATTCATCCCAACTTCAAACAAAACTGACTCTTCGGTATCATCCCCAACCATATGTTCTAGATATTCTACAAATAAAAATCACAAACTCTTAAAAGAAAAGTAGCCCAGTGGATGTGGGAATATTGCACGTAGGGCAGCTCAGTGCTACTCTGGGCCTTTCTTCATATTCATTCTCACCGTGGTTGCATGAATCAGTGCTAATTAGGATTATACCCACTGTCATGGTTGGAGGAAACATTAGTTATTGATGTTTAAGACATGAAATAGATTTATCAGGCCATCTTGCACAAGAAACTTGATCATTTTTTCTTTACAGGTGTCAATTCAACTGACAAATGTACTATTTGTTTCAGGAGGTTTAACAAGCAATAGCAAATGGTAAAATCTAAGTATTTGAAATAGAGAGAGAGAAAAAGGTATAAAGATGTGACTGTGTGTGTGTGTGTGTGTGTTTGTGTGTGTGTGTGTGTGTCCTCTCCCGTTTTCAGTGTGCAGTACAAACCCGTGTAGAAATGAAGGAACGTGTCGACTGATCACGTCTACCGGCAAGGCCGTTTGTCACTGCAGAGGCGCCTACAGCGGACCATACTGTGACTTTGGTAAGCCGCGACAACATCCTGATATAATTCGCACCTTCCTCCGGATAAAGTGTAGGAATTTAGGATCATATGTAGCACTTGGCTGAAGTTTGAATACAGCAGTGTGCATTTAACAGTGTGTTCTCAACACCTTCCCTGTTTGGGTGTTTATCATAAGTGTGTGTCTATACAGTGCATGCTTATGCTTGTGATCGCGGTGGTAGCAGGTGAAGACATGAGCGAGCTGCTCAACCTGCATTCAGCTGCTATTGCGAGTGTGTCATTAATGCATACGGGGAGGTTTTTCTTTCAAGACTCGTTCCAGCTGAGTACAGAAAAGAAAAGAGAGGAAAGAGATGTGTCATCATGTAGATATTCATCGGCACGCTGACATTTCTTGATTGTATCGTGTGGAAACAAGAAAACTGTTGGGATCCTTTTTCTGTGTGTGTGTTCGTGTGTGTGTGTGCGTGTGTGTGTGTGTTTGTGTGTGTGTTTGTGTGTGTGTGTGTGTGTGTGTGTGTGTGTGTGTGTGTGTGTGTGTTTGTGTGTGTTACATCTCACACTGTCTGGAGTGAACAAGGTCCGTTCTGTTTCGTACACACACCTTTTTCTTCCCATCTTGTCATGTTCTGCATCGAAGGCAAACAATA
>OMNM01014862.1:2652-20525 GCA_900302745.1 Parablennius parvicornis | reverse complement strand
AATCACAAAGTCTTGGCATGCAACCAAGAAAAAAAAAGAAAAGACAACCTGGCATGAGACAAAGCATGTGCAATAATATGATTCAAGCTTTGTGAGGAGGAGCTCATCCGACACTTTGAAAACCCCCGATGTAGGAGGATGAAGGTTTCTGCAAAAGAAGCACACACACACACACACACACACACACAAACACACACACACACACACTTTGAATAACCCAGCATGCTGGCACCACTGTGAATCATGCACTAATGTCCTTTAAAAATGGTGGAGACTTTCTGAAATTAGTCAATATACATACCTTGTTTTTATGCTATGAAATCAATTTCTGAGCGATTCGGCGTTTCAATACTTTTCTCATCAAACCTGCATGATTCCTTGTTGAAAAGCGAAGAGGAACAGAAGGTGAGGCAGCTCCAGATTCTGCCCCCCTCAGACCACACAATAACCCACAAACTGCCTTTGGGTTTTAGGTGTATTTTGCTTTATCACTGTTTTCTATTAATTTAATGCTTGTCCGAAGGCTCGTTAGAGTTTTATGCGTTAAAAGTAATTCATGAATGGCCTGACCTACTGGGATCCTGTATAACATGTGCTGAACCACATTCTCATGTAAAAAAAAATTGTGGTTTCTGTTTGTTTTACGGGTACTCGTCGAGATATATATCATGAGTGACATGATGTGCAAACAGGAGCATTCACATCTGGAGTTTTCATGCACTCTTACTTGTGTAGAGTTTGGACGGCGCGTTACAGGAAATAAATACAGCAAGGGAGAATGTCAGTCTCAAAGCCAAAGCTAAAAACAACAACAGGAATCATTCGGGAGGGAGAAAGAACGGAGAAATATCTTAGAATAAAGCTTTAGGATAAAAGTTGTGGGGAGTCAGCTGAGAAAGTTCCTTTCACTATAATACAGCAGCTTCTGTGTTCATTTCCACCTTCATTTTAGTTGTGTTGAGCTTCCACATAGATTGGCGTGAAATATAAAGTATCATTCTTCTTAATTTGTGTGAAGTTACATATTGTCAGATGTAACTATTCTACCACTTGCATTGTATCTTATCAAAGTGCCTATAGAAGTGAATTAACTTAAGACAGATTTCTGTATTTCCAGACTGTGAGTCATACTTTATTTCTTTAGCTGGTTGTAAAAATCAGCGGCCAGCTGTTGTTATCACTGCAAAGAATAAACTATAGGACAAACAAATAAATTCATTAGTTATATGCGTCCCATAGTTTGAGCCATGAATTAATTCTCCGTTCAACTTAAACAGCTTTCATTGTTTTTTTTTAAATATAAATCGCTAAATTTGCACTTGCATTCTGATTGCGCAATCGATCAACCTGCACGCTTAATGAAATCATGCGTCTAACTGTATGTCTTCAATCAAATGTTAAAAAAAAAAAAAAAAAGTATTAATATATGCCCCCAGACATGCCAGAGTTTAGTTGGTGTGTATGTTGTTTACTGAAAGCTCAGCTGCAGTGAAGAGACAGCAGGGGAAGCAGGCAGTTCTTCCGCCTCATGGTAGGGGGCGCCCGAGAGTCCAGAGACTCTTGTGCTGCAACTGAACAGGTATAAACCGCGAGACAGATTAAATATCCACGATGAAACTATTTTCTAAACTGGACTTTCAATCGCAGCAGGAGGTTATGATTCAAGGGATTTTGGGCCCTGGAGAATCTACAGAGGAATTCTATTTATAATTGAAGGTAAAACCATGGAATCTGAAAGAAATGTGCATCACATGGTCTACAATTTATAGCTGCTGCCTGTTTTCATTCACTCTTTAAACCTTTTTCCATCACTTACGTTTTTTTTTTTTTTATTCCTGCTCTGTCCAACATGCTGTTTTTTTTTTTTTTAAGACTGGCCTGTCTACAGGTGATCAGCTGGTCGCTTCTTTGTAAATGATTCTTACAGTCAAACGCTTCACTGTGTCTATATTCATCAACCATTTGCCTTGTAAATATGAATATTTCCATATGCATATCAGTATTTAGTTTTTAAATATTATATTCCAAATGATTTGATATATTAATATTCTATTCAATTATCCTACTGAAGCAATCATAACGTTTTTTTTTTTTTTTTTCACTGGTATTAATTAAGTAGTGCTGCATGTTGCAGCAGTGGTTTGTAAGAAGGTTATGGCTTCGAATACTAGCCGGGGTGTTTGCATGTTTTTCGCTGTGTGTGTATGTAGGTTTCCCCCACATACTCCATTGATGACCCTAAGATGAACCTCAGTATGAATGTGTGTGTGGTTGCTCTGTGATGGACTGGTGACCCTTCCAGGGTGAATCCTGCTCTCGTTCGTAGTTACCTTAGATCGGCTCCAGCTCCCCGTGACCCTGAACAGAATAATGGGTATAGAAGATGGATAAAAGCATTTTCTGTCTATTTAGAAAGAATGCTGATATGGAATTCTAAAACAAAACCCTCTGCTGCCGATCAAACGGTGAATGATCTACTCTGCTGGGAGGCTTGTATCTGTTAGTCCGTACCCAGTACCCCGAGTCTCACCAGCTGAGGTGAGTCAGTGAAGCCAAATATATTAAGAAACAACTTATAAACCAAAGTATGCCAGTACATGCCATCTGAGACCACCAGATGTCACTGTGTGACAACAGAATAAGGTTACACTGTTACCACTGGAAAGCCTCCATTATTACTGTCTGACTGACGACGTCTGTAAAATGTTGCGAGAAAGCCTGAAGCTACACAGCAAAACTAACTAAAAATGATCAAATAGGTAGCAAAAATCTGAAACATAGGAAAAGAAAGAGACTTCATGGTGTATTTATCCTTTTTTTTCCCTTTTCATTATTTTGACTTATGGTCCAGAGAATACTGTAATTAAAATAATAAAATAAGGTTCGGCGCCACACCACAAGTTTCACAGTTGTGACAAATGGAAATTATATACAAATGCTTATCAGATCAATGGCTTCTAACAAACACAAGGAGTTATACTTTTGACTTTCTATGGATCCCAACAGCTGTTTATTTATCATTTGAAAGACATTAGGATGGCTATTAACTAAAAATGACTACGTAGTGTCAGACGAACTATGTGTGTTGTGAGAGCTGGGAGGGCTTAAGTTGCTGCAGTGTCATTCAAGCTCTGTGATTGGTGGAGGCTAAACCATAAATGAGACGTGTCACTACAGTGAAAATGAGGGAAAATGCCTGAGATGGACGGCTTTCTGCAGGTTTACTGCTAAAAGCCAGTAGAAGTACAAGTAATCTATGTGATGTGCTGCTAATAGGAAAATTGATTATACCCACTGGGTGCAGTTCGCCACCTTCATACCAAGACATACTGTAAGAAGAACCTGAACTGTTCAATGTTTACAATGGCGATTAATCCAATTCTCTTTTGTCTGTGTAAAAATTGATTAAAAGGGTAAATTATTTGAAGAAGGAATCATTGTTTTTATGTCAGGAACTGACATTGTACTCACACCAGCCTTGTTCCTCTCAAATCCTGAAAATGAGTTGTGAGCATAAAGCTTACTTAAGATTTCTAAGCAGCTACTTTATGTGCTGAATTATCAATACAATATTAGACGCTGAGGCTACTTCATATCTGAAGAGGCATCTGCAAGCTTTTTCAAAATTACTCACAGCCGGAGTATCCAAATCACCAGGGTTGGTTATATTAAGTCAATTACATTTTTACAATTGTGAGCGAGGGATGGTTAATTTAGTTTGACCCGAGAGCCTCCGACACTCCGCCAGATAGCAGATGGATGAGACGAGTGACCACAGGCGTAAGGGAGTGTGTGTCTGAGTGTGTGTGAGCCCACTGGATTAGTCTTCATTTGGTGCCTCTGTCATAAGGGAGGGGAAGACCGAGCACTGCGTGGCAGAGCAAAGAAAACACACAGGGTCAGTGGAACACACACAAACACAAGCAGACACTATTAACCTCCCCCCCAGCTCATCAACTTTATTTTGCAATCTTCCCTCAGAACCATTAGAATACCCTGAAGAAATGACTTTCCAATTAAAGGGGATCTAGGAGAACAAGGTTTTTCTTTTTTTTCCCCCCGTCCTCGGCTCCCGGAGTTCTTTATTCCAATAATTTAAATTGGAATTGATTTTTCAATTTACCCACTGACTGTTATGGACACAGAGCGCACGGCCAAATAGAGCTACGTTCTTAGAATATTTGTCATGACCGAGTGCAACATGTAAATTTGCACAGGCTCCTTAAACAGTAATATATTTCCTCCTGTGAAAACAATCAGGCCAGGAAACACATTTGTGTGATTATAGCACCAGGTATTTCTGCTCTGATTGTCCCCCTAACAGGTCACTGAAAACAATTTCCTAAATTATTTCCTCAAAGCAGCATGTTCAATCACATGAAAGAGTTCAGGTGCATAATCACAGTTGTATGTTTAACTGGCAGACTGCTAGTGGATTTAGTGTTTATGGGATTCTCTGTGTTAAAAATCCATCAGACGGGCCAAACATTACTGCTACACAGCATTTCCCACACAAGCCTCCAGAGCTGGAGGAAACAGTAGTCTATCCCAGGCAGGGAGCTCCAGCCTCGCGTGTTTAAGTTTTACAAACTGTGCCCATGAACTCTGCAACAACAGCAGTTCCAGCTGCTTTCTAATGAGCATTTATTGTGTCTCTACTGCAGCGAGGCGCTTTGCTGAGCCTGCTTCAAAGCCGACCAGATTCTACTCGAGCTGTTTTACAGATGCGTCGAGCGTTCCGAGGCCGTTCTTCTGTGGACGAATGGTTCTGTCTTTTGCTCCTGACAGCTGCGCGGGCTTGTTGTTCGCTCTCTCCTGAGTTGTTTTAATAAAGTTGTGCTGCAGGACTAGTGAGAGAAGATTAATGGACGCACAGGAAGTGTGGCAGTTGTGAGAGGATGCAGGACAGAGCGGGCCAGCAGCCATCTGTTCCCTCTCCTTTACAGCTCTCTTAATGGAGAAGCAAACCAAACAACATGGATCTGAGCCCTGCAGACAGACACACACACACACACACACACACACACACACACACACACACGTGCACACACGTGCGGAGAGACACACATGCACACCTCTATTGCACACAGCTAAACACAAAACATCACTTTATATGACAGAGATGAGAGCTAGGCTTTTGTCATTGTATTCCCCCTTGTTGGATGTGTGTGAGTGCGTGCACATGCTGGAGTGTGTGTGTGTAGATCTGAGTGTGTCTGAGCTTCCTTTTTTTCTTTTTTCTACCTTTCAGCGAAATAAAGTTGGGTGTGAGCCACGGCTGTGAGATTTAGATGAAAGACACAGCCTGGATGGAACGTGATTAAGAGATATGTTCTTGAGGCAAAACAGGACTTGGCATTTGCTGAGACAAAACCTAATCAAATTAAAGCAAAACATGGCCATTGTTGTGGAGTGTGTTCTCAGCCTGTGTCACGTTTGAAATGAAACAGTGTAAAATAGATATGGGATTGTGACTGCGCAGCATCACCAGCACAGTGGCTTTATTCAGATTTACACACAGGCACTGACTAATGACGGTGGTGCCCAATGATGCCTAAAGCCCTTTATAGAGCTGTCTGGGTTATAAAAAATGTTTACTATGATGGAGCGGAATGGCTCACTGAAAGAGTATTATTGTTTACAAGTTATTGTTTTAGATTAATTTACTCAGCAGAACTGTTAAATTCTTTACCCAGCAGGCATGTCGACCTCCAATTCATTCTCCTGCTTAAAAAAAAAAAAAAAGAAGAAGAAGAAAAAAAAAAAAAGAAAGTCTCCTGTGTTTGTGGCTCGACTTTCAGCTCCATATATGTTATTAACCTATAATGAAATCTATAGTCCAACCGTTTCTCATTCCGTTTGTTTTGAATGGGCGCAGACCATGTCACATTAAATGACAACATGCATCGTCTCCCTCTTTTTCCCAGTGAAGACATCTGTACGACATGATGAAGTTTCCTCTCTGAGTATCAATCCTGTAATTGAGCTCAGGGAGAGGAGACGTGATGTGCACACAGAGGAAGTAAAAAGGCCTCTCTCCCATTTCCTCCCATCCCTTCTTCTCTCCTCTTTCCACTTTGCATCCCTCATTCATTTGATGCCTACACACTTACACACATATACACACACGTCTTATTTTCTCTCTTTCTCTCAACCTGTTTGTACATTAAATTTGTTTGTCAGCTCTCTTTAGGTGCACATCAGCTCTCATAAGTGCATAAGCATTAGTTGCCTTGGTGTCTCTGGCTGTTCAGGGTGCACTGCACTGTGACCCGGGCCTCGAAAGGGAAGAGAGAGACAAGTGGAATCTCATAATAGTGTCTTCACAGGCTTTTCACCGCACGACATACTGAGTGAGGCCACGTCCTGGAGCTACGGCGTCTTTATACGTGTCTCTTTATCCTGCTCGTAATGTTTCTACCTCATTCTGCGCCCACAATGCCATGGATCATGAGGAAACTGAAGTGAGACCGGATTAAATATTAACACAACCTGACACAGTCCCCACCGGAGCTTCTATTCCACTTCACATGATACAATTAAAAACATCCCCACATACGCAGTGGCACACTGTCAAGAACATGCTGCTATGCACACCTAAAATAAATCTTATACTGATCTATGGAGAACTTGACAAGCAGGAGGCCAAGGTTTCCATACAGGCACTTAGCAAAGAAGAGAGTTGGAAAAAACACATGCACACACCACACACACACACACACACACACACACACACACACACACACACACACACACACACTTGCACACACACAGTGAGAGATGAGAGGCTTACATTATTTATACGTGCTAATGGTGGCTGGCTGTGTGTGAATCAGCAATACAACAATCTGCTAAAATAGACACACAGCTGTAATCAGGGCCATACATTTCCTCTCCCTCTCCTGTTCGCTGCTAAATACAGGGTCAATTGGAGTCACTTTAGTAGCATTTGAAAGTCTTGCAGTAGATTATCTCCTTTTAATGGAGACGAAAGACAATGTAGAAGTAGATTGCGGTTGCCAGAGGAAAAGATTACCTCTGAATGAGACACTGTTGCTAAATATGTGCAGTGCAAGGATACCTCACACAGTTCCGACTGTACATAAGATATCACTGTACATCTACCGCAGATTAAAACAATGGCTGGTGTGCTTAACCTACTTTTTTGTCCACAAAAGGAATCCATTAGTCTCATTGTGCAGCCCTTAAGCTCAGCATCACAGGGGGGAACCCACTGGTGCACTGCTACATCCACACACATGTGCCTCTCATTTCCTATGGCAGTCCAGAAGTATCCTTCAACATCCTATTGTAAAGTTTACCAGGGGAGAGGTTCAGTGTATTAAAGTGCCCTGAGAGAAACGCTAAATGATGTAAATGCAGGCAGCTGCTTGCTGCTAATGCCGTACAGTAGACGAGGAGGCCCAGCTGAGGCTGGATGTGTACAGTATCTATATAACATTATGGGCTCTCTTTCATGTCCTTGTGCTCTCTAATGGGAACAATATGAAGAC
The DNA here is from genome assembly GCA_900302745.1 of Parablennius parvicornis. Classification (NCBI taxonomy): domain Eukaryota; kingdom Metazoa; phylum Chordata; class Actinopteri; order Blenniiformes; family Blenniidae; genus Parablennius; species Parablennius parvicornis. The sequence goes on along the minus strand of OMNM01014862.1, from coordinate 13,011 downwards.
TAATGGTATAGTTAAAGTGTAGGGAGCGGAGCTTCAAACCAAACTGAAGCATATTCAACTCCTGCTGTTGATTCAGATTCTTATCTCAAGTGAAATTTGATTTCTTTTAAAATGTTGACACAAGAATTTCCACATTTACTGTCAGTGTTTAGTAGTTTTTGATGTGTAATATGTAATATTACCACTTTAAGGCCAAACAGTTTTTGACAATTCATTCGTAAACTATTTCAATTCCCTTCCTCCTTGTTCCTCCCTGCTCGTCACCACAACGCCGTCCATGCTTCCTTCACATTAGACGCGTCCATCAAAACCTCCACTGGATTCCATCCACCTCAAAACTCTTCTTCTCACATCAATAACCTCCACGTCAAGTCACCCGGTCATATGTATCTGCCTCCTCTCTCGGCCTCGCTGCCCTTCCAGGTCCTTCAGCCGCTCGTCGCCTCCACAGCTTCCTCCCACATAACATCTGAAACATTTAATCCCTACATACTCACAAATGCCACCTGAAAACATATTTAAACTAGCCCACTCATGCATAATGTCATTGGTTTGTTGCGGACCCTTAAATGTCTTCATGTTATTGCTGTGGGTTTTTTTTTTTTTTTTTTTTTTTTTCAATCTCTGAAATTAGATGAGCTCCTCCACCATCTTTCCGTGTACTGTAAAAAGCCCCCCGGGCGACTGCAGATGTACTTCCTTCAGTAGAAGGACTCCTGGTCGAGAAGCATGGCTGGAGGCTGTTTACTTCTGTATTGTTCTCATTTTTAATTCAGAGCGGTCATTTGTCCCAAATCTGCTGCAATGTTCATCACATAATGGAACACGGATGAAGATATAAGGCTGAAACTCTTGAAGAATACTTTTAATCACGCCCGAGATAAACACCCGACAATGCATGATTTGGAAAACAAATACAGCCCGACTGTCTCTGATCATCGTTTGATGGTGTGCTGACACGCAAACTCTATTAAGCTGTCTTCAAATATGCAAAAATGATATGATTTTACAATGATTACATATTCACTTCCCCAGCTGGCTGGCTCCAAGCGTCTCCATTTGTCATCGACTATTGTGTCCAATTATATGATTAGCTTTGAACACTCCAGCACTTCGAGAGCTCTCGTGTGTTCTGCCGCGCAGAGTGATTCACAAACAAAGTCATTACAACATGTATTCACACATATCAAATAACAAAACAGATGGCCACTGCGCCCGCCGCCTGATTTGTTTTCCACACGAGTGGTGGAAAAAAAAAAAAAAGAAAAAAGAAAAAAAAGAAAGTATTTTGTGCGAGCTGTGTTTAATGCTGACTGTTTTTATTCCCAAAGAAGAGCAGCTGGCTGTCGCGCTGTTAGATCAGCTCCTATGAAAGACAATCTTGTTTTCATTAATTTCTCTACAACAAAGGCACTTGTTGGGAAGATTTAGAATTACAGCGGGTAAAGCTTCCGGATAATTCATCACAGGGACTTGACAGGAAACTTAATTGTTTTAAATGCCAGTTGCTGTGAGCAGTGTAGCTGGTTTTTCTTTGATGTCTAACAGGTGGGACAGATAGACGACCCTCTGATGTTTCATTTGACCTTTGACCTCCCGGTTATAAATCCACTTGTAGCCCACCGGCCAATAAACCTATCAACAAATGATGGACTGCAGTTCCCAGAATTCCACATTAGATGGATTTCTTGTAGCCTGCCTCTTCTTATTTAACACACTGTATGTCTGCCTCCTCTCGATTATGCAGACCCGCTCCTTCTTCTCTCATGAACGCTGAACAAATCAACCAAACACCATATGGGCTCCCAGTCCTGTGCATCATCTCTCTGCCTTACCCCAGTGAGGATGAACTGAGTTAAATCCATCTTTAAAACACAGAAGGGTGTCCATTGCATGCTGGGAAGAGGGAGGAAAACGTTACCACAGTCTGAATAATTTCTTCTTCTTCTTCTTTTTTTTTTTTTTCTTCAGGAATTGCAATGTGGTTTATTTAGCTGTGTTTGCAATTGATCAGCCATATGATAACAGCTCTGAGAATTGCTTTGGTACATGTGGTTACACCACAGGGCGCCTTGACTGTCTAATTGAAAGAGACACTGCGTAGTTACCCCTCCACACTGACTCACTGTCTCATGTAGTTTAAACTGTTTTGCTGCGACAGGCACCGTAACTCAATTATTTTAACTATTGGCAACACCGAATCAATCCGTAGCATGGGTGATGCGTGTGTGTGTGTGTGTGTATGTGTGTGCGCGCAGGACTCTTATCAAAAGCATCACACTCAAACGGCACAGGATTGTCCCACAATCGGTCGCAAATCACTACTTGCCAATCATTTAAGGAATGAATAGCACACACACACACACACACACACACACACACACACACTGCAATGTGACACTCGCAGCAGACCTGACACCGAAGTATCCCCGCACAGAAGAAAGGTTTTCTCTCTTAAGGTTAAGGTTGCTCTAAATCTAGTAAATAGCCTTGCTGTCATCTCTTGAGCATGTTACTGTAAATGCACTCCAAGCGACTGAATCATTTAACATCCAATCAATACTATTCACATTGCACCATAAACACACTTTAGTCTGATTCCTGCTCGGTGAAGCCGTTTGGACTGTTAATAACTTCTCTGTAACGAGGAGGAAGAATTATTTCACAGAGGGAGGAAAGGAATACCTGCAGTTGCAGCGAAAATTGTAATGAATCAATAGAAATAGCACAAATGGTTGAAATATTCTTAAAGTTAAAGAGGAAATAGTTAACACAATCCACTTTTGCAAAAGTGAAGAAAGCATGGTGAGGAGACTCTGCTGAATAGATAGGATCTAGCTGTGCCATGCTGCCATCAACTGGTCAATGATTTTACAGCAGTTTCCAGGACACTTTGGGTCTTCATCGATCCGTCCTCTACACTGCCTCTCTCAACCGGAGACCACAGCAGGGGAGGGACGCTCTGAGCAGGTTACCAGTCAATCACAGGCAGTCAGACACACTCACATTTACAAACATGGGCTATTTAAGGTCACCAATTAACCTGAAACACATGTTTTTAGACGCAAAAGCAAAGATATTCTCCATCTGAGGCAACAACCACACCAGCCTGCAGTGTGATGAGATTGTGTCAAATATGAAGTGGCTGCTCTTTAACCCAGACTCAACAAATAGGAAATCCATCCATCTTCCAAACTGCTTCATCCAGCAGGGTTGCAGGGATTCAGACCAGGCGGAGCACACGCTGGACAGGTCTCCAGTCTATCACGGGGCAAACACAGTTATTTACACACGTACGTTTCTGGACTGCGGAAGGAAACAATAGGATATTCACATGAAGAACATGCAGACACCACACAGAAAAATCTGTGTCAAAATGCTACGTGGCGGAACTGTAATCTCGACAATTGTGAAATTGCAAAAGTGAAACAAGCTTTATTCAGTCACGTGACGCCACACAGCAGTGATGGTTAGATCGGCCCACTTCCACCTCTGTAAAACTGAGCTGCTGCAGAGGCTGAGTTACTGTAACACTGCAGGGGCCAGACAAAAAAAAAAAAAAAAAAAAAAAAAAACAACCTTTAAGAAAAAAAAAAAAAAAGGTTTCCAGTAGGTTTCCCTCCTGTGGAGGCTGTCAGCTTGTTATAGTCCTTGGCTGACGTAGTGGGGAGCTTAAGAAGAGTTTCAGTGTTTATGCATGACGAACGAGGGACTGCCCGTCACCTTTCCAAATGACTATGAGCTTTATTTTTTGTCTGCATGCCTTACACCCGAGCCACAGACAGTCGTGCTTTGTCTACCACAGTCAAGACGCGCCGAAAAACATCTCCAGTCTCATGGGCAAGTCAATCAGCTCTGAACACAGATGTTTTTGTCACAACAGCAGCACTCCCATACTGTGAGTGTAAATTACACCTTGAAAATTAATTGCAAGTTTTGATCCTTCTGATAATGAGCCATGTACACAGCGGCGCATTCAGTGTTACACTCTGCCGAAAGCGCGAAAAAGTATGTACATCAGCGAGGCTTATGGGGGAGGAGCTTCATGTTGGTTTTTAGATCATTGCACTGGTCAGGTTGCTCATTGATCTGATGCTGCCGGTGTTTGTGCGTCTGCTCTTCCTTCTAACGCTGCGCAGATAGTTCCTGTACAGAATCACGCTGATCACCCTGTCCTGAAACTGCCTGGAGACAATGTAGTAAAGGATGATGTCCAACACGGTGCTCAGGTTCATCAGGAATGTGGTGAAGACTGCCCACGTGCTGAATCCCTCGTTTTCACTGTTTCCCAATAAACGCAGCACTAAACTCACGTGAAAAGGCACAAAACAGACCAACACCTGGATTATGAGCGTGACTATGATACGGATGGACTTCTGCTTCACTTTCGGTTTGAGCTTTGAGGTGCGGCCATGAATGAGATTATCTACAATGACAATGTAGCAGCCGATCATGATGCATATGGGGAGCAGGAAGAAGAAGATGAGTCGCACAAAGTTGACGGGGTTGTCGTGACGCATGTAGATGATGTCCTGCATCTTGATGCAGGTTGTGAAGTTTGAGATGCGATCAGGGTCATCCTGAGAGAAGAGTAGCGGGATGGTGCTGCCCAGAGTCATGAGCCACACACCCAGACTGCCAATCACAGCCTTTGGGACGTTTCTTAACTCCTTCCCTTGCTTTGGCTGAACAATGGCCATGTAGCGGTCAGAACTGATGAGGGCAAACAGCCACAGAGCCATGCAGGGGTAGAAGATGGTGAGGGCCGCGCTGATCCGGCAGAATACGTCCCCAAAAGGCCAGTAATCCTGACGGTAGTAAACCATCCTGAAGGGAAGCAGCAGGATGTACGTGAGGTCCACCAGAGCCACATTTATCATGTAGACAGTGACTGAGTTCCTCTTCTTGGTGGTCAGGGCAAACACCCATAAAGCAGTAAGATTAACAATAACTCCTACAATGAAGACAAAACTGTAAAAAATAACAGACGTCAGGCGGTAATCCTCCGGTCCCAGCTCCGGCTTCATTGTTCCCAATTCCACAGACCAGTTGGAGGAATTCAAATTCACCATCATGCTGGAAGGGACAGAATGCAGAAATCATTATTTCAATTTACCTGTTTAACTGTTTAACCTTGAAAAACCTGGTTTCCACGATTTAATAGTCTCATGATGATTTGACTTAGTGCTTCTCTCAGAGCTCTAATATGAGAAAATAGCTACTTTATTCAATATTTTAGTCTCTGTGAAACCTGAAGAGCAACGTGAGGCTGAGTGCTCCTGTAACTTATAACCAGAATAAAAAACTGTGAAAAGAGAGTAAAGGTATTATGTGTGTGCCTTTCTCCAAAGAGTTTCCTGAAGAGGAGGAGCCACTTATAATGTTAAGTCACCTTTATTAGTGTAGCACATTGTAGCAACAAGGCTGTTTAATAATCGGCACAGATGAAAGAATTGTTTCAAAAACAGATTCATGTTGTCACGCAAAGAATAAGCATTGAGAAGTGAAAAAAAAACAAAACAAACCTCCACAAAAACACGTATCAATTTTAAAAAAAAAAAATAAAAAACTGATAAAAGAATTAAAAGAGTTAACTGTCTGGGTATAATTTATATACCCCATGCTATGAAATGTTATTTTCCCTATATAGGCAAGATTTAATAAGTTGTTGATTTCTGCTTCACATTTAAAACTCTGACTCATCCACTGAAATCAGACCGTTGTCACAAATAGAAAAAATAACATCCATATTCTATAATATGGATCTTATTTTTTCTATATGAATTTGAACACATAAACTGCTTTATGTGTTCACTATGGATGAAGACAGGTTACACTCTGATCGGCTCACCAGGCCATAACCGGACAAACAAGAGACGCACACTCAGACACATACGCACGATTTACAGTCATGAACTTCAGACACAGTCAAAAGGTGAACAGTCAAAAAGTGAATTAAAAAAGTCCTTATTTGGAAAAAAAAGATTCTTCCAAATCAGGATGCATCTGCGTTTCACAGTTTGCAGAATTCACTGTGACAATCATTTGCATACTTATTTTTGAAATCAATGTGAAACAGAAACCCAGATCTTGTTTGCTTCTATGTTCCTTTTTTATGATCAAAGTTCATCAAACAAGCATAATAAGAACAAATAATTGGAGTAAATGTCATTTTTCTTTTAGGGTTAGATGAAGATTTCCGTTAGTCTGTGAGAACCAGATGTCTGATAAGAAGTCATGTGACCCCTGCATTCATCTCTGCTTGACTATACCGCCTTCTGTATGTATCGCGAATACTGGCACATCAGTGAAAACTATTACAGTAAAGTAGCTGGCCGAATAAATTTTTAGTCAATTCCTATTATTTCGAGGTGAAAATCACCACCAAATTACGCAGAGCTGTAAAAAGCGTTTCCTCATATCTCCCCCTTAAACTCAAATGTGAAACAGATCAGGTAGCTTTTCCCACACAATAAAAAGTCGGCACTTACCACAGAAGTCAAACAAACATCTTGACAAGCTCGCGCCAACGGGTTTATGAAGTGAAAGTGAGTTCATGAAGATTTATCTGAACACTCAGCTTCGAACATTCAAAACAGGGAAGTGAATCGTAATGTGATGGAAATGGTGGCGAGACGGCGTAAAGCCCCCCCATCACTTCCTGTGTGTGTGTGTGTGTGTGTTGACTGTGAGCTGTAGTTTCTGTACTTTAGATTCCTTTACAGTAGCTACATAGTTGGAACACAAAGGGCTACAGCTTTCCACAGTCTGCAATTACACCCCCTTAAAGAAAATGATGTGCCATTAGAAGTGGGAGTGTGTTTGGCAGGCAGAGAGATGGCAGATTTAGGGCGAGTTATTGATTGGAAAAGTGGGGTCTGTCACAGCACATTAGTTCTCAGGGGAGTAATCCACAGCAGGTTGCTGTGAGAAGCATCTGCTGCTGGAGAGAAGTAATTAAAAACAGGATGTTGAGGCAGTTGCCATATAAACAGGAAATAAGACGGTGGTAATAGACACTTCACGCTGATGCTGTGAGATGGTTTTTTACACCACATCGACTTAATGGATGCAAAGCGCATACCTCAGGTGAAACGCTCAAGGTCAGACCGGACCGGGATTGAATACAGATTAATGTGCGTGATTAATGTGCGTGTGTGTGTGTGTGTGTGTGTGTGTGTAACAACTATGAATTAGGACATTTGGCTGAAAAGAACATTGTGCAATCAAAACTTCCCTCCTTGATCTCCTGACTGCTTCACTTTTCGTCCCCGCCGCACACACACGGCACGCTTTCCCACGGCTACCAGTTCACCACCGTTCAATTGACCCCCGATGAGAGGTTGCGTCGACTGTCACATATTTGGTCTTGATGAAGTTGTCAGCTTTGATGTAAACTTCTTTTTGCGTGTGTTGTGTTGCAGGCACAGCATTTATGCCGAAGAAGCTCTGATTCTTATTCCATGGTTATAATTATCTATCGCCTTATCCTCTTGATGTGTCTTAAAAAATCTCATACCAGATGGTACTTTGTGTTCATTGCAATATGTTGTTATGACAACAGTCTGTGTGATGTTTTCCTGTCTTTGATACTTGTCATGTGGCTGCCTCCATGAGAAAATCACTCCAAAAGAAATTTGTAATTTGTTATCTATAAAATTAACAATATACATTTAATTTTAGCTTTAATTTTATCTTGAAGTTAAGCCTGTTTTTTTTTTTTTTTTTTTTTTTAATTCCTCCCTTTTACTCGATGTATACTTTGCCAGTTATTTCAAAGTGAAAGCGTAAAAGCACATTTTTAACAAAGAAAATTCGACCCTGTGGCTTAAGATTTGGAACTGAATCAGGATGTAAAGCTCATTTTTACTTGGGCCATTATGGCCTCGTCACTCAGTTTTATACTGTCCTCTGCAGGCTATGAGCAAACACTACAAATGTGAAAGCCTGTTCCCAGAAATAGACGGGGGGGTTTTGCAAGTTGAGAAGTTACTGTACTTGTTCCTCAAACTTGTTTTTTTTTGTTTGGTGATACTTTCTGTCATCTGTCTGTTAGAATTTGTTAATACTGTGTAGATGTTGTGCTGTTGTGACACACTAACTTTCATTCAGTCATTAAATTCAGCTGAATGAACTCATGACTATAAGAAGAAGCAGCAACAAAACAGATTCCCCAAAAAAAAAAAAAACATGCATGCGGCAGCAGACAGGCCTTATGAAGGCAAGGCAACGTTAACTTGTCTCAATATTCAAGTTCTTATGTGGAATTGAACGACTTTTGAAGTGCTGCTTAATTTTTTGACAGTAAATTGGGTTCAGAATGACCAGGCATGTATGAAAAATATATTTTTGGTGACATTCTTTATTCCAGATCCATATTTTGAGTGAAACTATATGTTCAAAATCATACCCAGGCAATTTAACACAAACACACTCTGAGAAACAGGATGCGTGATGGAATTAGAGAATAGAGTCTTTGTGAGGCTTTGTCAGTTGGTTGAAGTGTCCTTGAGCCAGACACTGAACCCCAAACTGCTCCCAGCGGATGGACCGAGCGCCTCCATTGGTGTGTGAATGTGTGTGTGGATGGGTGAACGTGATTAACAACGTAAAGGGTTTTGGCGACTGTTCAAGCGGTGGAAAAAAAGAGCGATATAAGAGAAATCCATTTGCTATTTTTCGTTAACGTTAAAATAAAACACAGGAATTAATATTTGTGTTAAAGGTTGATTTTTGTACAACACTCAAAACATTATTCCATATTTTTGTTGACTTTTGTGTCCAGCAAGACTTTGATTTGGTGAAACATACAGAAACATGATGATGAGTTTTCTCTTTGTGATGATAAACTCTTCCTCATAAGTAAACATCTTCAAAGTTCAAGTCAGAATATAAACTTTCCTCCAGCTTAATCAGTTTCAAATGTTAACTCGCATTTCCCTCCGAGAAACTCTGCTTCAATGCCTTTTGTTCTCCACTCTTCCAGCTCATCCCTCTGAAACAAACACATTTCTGTAATCCCCAAAGATGTCAGGTGATGGGAAAAAAAAAAAGAAGTGATAAAGCAGATGGCAATTATATGTGTGAATACAGTGTTTACTGCAAACAAAGTATCTCGACTATCAACAAGGGACACGTTTCAGCGACGGCAAATGGGAAGAAGTGAAAGAACCAGATAAAGCATATGAAGAGGTTAAGAGGTTAATAGATATCTGATTATACGCTATATAGTGGGAAACTTCACTGCCATGAATAGTGTGTCTCGGGGGTAATGTATTAATTTGACAACCGCACCAGTTTGTCAAGAAAGTTAAAGGCAGCAAAGGTTCAACAAAGTGTCTGCCTGCGTGGAAATATTTCTGTGGTTGAGGGCACACCTACAGAGAAAAACAGCAGCAGAATGAGGGGTCGTTGTGAGGTTTTCCTGTTCACACTCAAACTCCCAACACCCAGCCACTGTCACACAACGGAAAACCAGCATTTCAGAATGTAGAACACTAATGAGAGATCTTTACTCCATCACTGTTATCCACATGATCGACGAATAATCAATTTTTTTTTAACTCATTTCTCGCTGTGAATTCTGTGTTTTCAATCTGCTCGTGTTTTCTGGAAATAAAAATAGAACAATGGTAAAAATGGAACAAGTTTTACACCGCGGTATCTGTGAATCAGCTGCGACTCATCTGGTGTCCTCGAGCTAAACACCTTGCGTGCCAGTGTTAATTTTTTTTTTTTTTTTTTTTTTTCCGACTGCTGAAGTGGTGAAAATAAGCTTAATAGCTGATGTTCATATTTTCAAGTTAATCAAAAGAACCATTTTTACTATTTCATTTCAGCCTGACTTCATGTTTTCACATTTAAATTGAACCCTGCAGAAATCTAATTTCCGAAACACATCAAATAAAGAGAAAATGAAAAGGCTTTTCAATTATTACCATAGTGACATTTAAGACTGAAGTACAGGATGTGTCGACTCATGTGGTTAATTCAAAGAGTCACAGATGAAACACAGCAATACTGGTGGATACAGAATACTCAATATTTAAAACTCACATATGTCTAGTAAGTGAAAGCTAAATCGAGCATTTCATCATTTTCATCACACACTCATATGCACGGTGCGGGCTGTCTAGCAGCAACCTATAACATATGAGGTCATAATGTTATGGTTGACCAAAAAGTGAAATCTATAGAGTGAAAACAAATACAGTCATGATAAACAAGAGTATTTCCAACCATGCGAAATTACTCATCTGGACAAAGCTGTCAACATGATCAAGTTTCTGGAGAGGTTTTAATTGTGAGCTGCCCTGAAACCAACAGGAAAAAAAAAAAAAAAAAAAAAAAAAAAAAAAC
>OMNM01014854.1:3278-16239 GCA_900302745.1 Parablennius parvicornis | reverse complement strand
TTAGTCCTGCTGAAAGCTGCTAGCGAGGCTGTTTGTAATGACACTTATTAGAATGTAGTTAAATGGTGACGGTAATAATTAGATCTGATGATTTTACATGCAGAAATAAGAATTTTGAGGATTTAAAAAGCAAATGTACTGATTTTAACCAGAATGAAATACTTATTGCATTCATAATACGGTAGAAGGAAGAAAGAATATCATATCAGTTCAAACAGAGTTTCTTTTGTTTTTACGTTCCCAAAAATCTCTCAAGACGAACATCCTGGACTATGTATTCATGTCAATACTCAACATTATGACATGTGACTGAATGAGTCCATTGCACATCAGTCTGTACTGTTACTGAGGTAGAAATAAACCAGTTTGGGCTCCTGGGCTGTAATCTGAGTACTTGTGACTCATCTCGAAATGTCCGACCTGGTGGGACGAGTTTACCAAAAAAGCAAACAGACTGCAGGTTTTAGTTTACAGCCTCAGATGGAACGTCGCATGAAAACTTCGATCATTAGTCCAGGTGGCGCCATGTTGTAGGCATGACCTCTGTGTACAGATCACTGTGGCGGCCTGTCGCAGGCGTGACCTGAGCGTACGGATAACTGCGACGGCCCCTCACAGGTATGACCTCATAGTACGGATAACAGTGGCTGCCCGTCGAGAGCGTGACATCAGTGTATGGAGGCATCTCTTGTCCATCTCGTGTGCGGCGTGCAAGTGGACTGGGGGGCCTTCACCTCCTCCGGCTTGACACTGGAGCAAATCACTGCCGTCTCTCGCAGGTTATTTCCACTACTGAGGTTTACTAGACGACATACCTGACAAAGTGTTTCCATGCAGACGCTAGTTCTGCTGGCTCTGCTACTTCAGCTAGCTCTGCTCGCTGTGACTGACAGTAAATCGCTGTGCAGAGTCTGAGGAGGGTTATCAAGCCAGGAGTCACACTCTTTTTAAGTTCAGGGGCCACAAATGGCTCGTTTGATCTCAAAGGACAGCAAGAAGCTATAAATAACTCAGTTTTATTCTGTTCTGAAAAGTGAAAACTGAGATTTCTGAAGTAGAATAAGTAGTGAAAGATCTTGCGTGTGTTTCTTCAGATTCATGCCACAAGCTGCAACTTTCAACATGTTTCCACTAACAAGCCCTTAGTTTGGCTTTCCTGCCGGAGCTGTTTAACGTAGCCAGCGTTCACCGCCTCCTCCTGCTGTTAATCTGTGGACAAATTCAGACGCTCTGTTTGATTTATTGAAGGACTGCAGGTCACGTTTCCCTCTCGGCAGGGCTGGTTTTGGCCTGTGAGCTTCATGTTTACCACCTCAGATCCAAACTGCCTCCTGCAGGCACGTCATTGAGAACAAAACCAGTTTGTCCAGAGATTTCTCCCTTTTTTAAAGCACCAGCAGTGTTTGGTAGAGGGAAAGTTATGATCCCTCAGACTGGACTTCCTGGATCATATTTCAGTCTGGGCAATGTGTGAGAGCAGTGAGTGTGTCGCCCTGCAGTCTGACGTTGAACTAGAAAAACCAGACCGACTACTTGCAGCGGAGGGGCTGCATCGATGTGAAACTTCATGTGACCGCCAGCTTGTTGGGGCAGCTCGGCCTGCACCACCATTGAGCCACCTGTCTGCACGAGAAGGCGGCGGGTCCCCGGTCCGAGTCCACAAAGATCTGACACGTGAAATCGGCTGGAACTAACAAATTGATAGATTAACAGGATGTTCATGCTGTGTGAAGCTGGACAAGCTGCCCGCGTTTCTAACTCACCGCCTCATGAAAGATTGGACCCTGTTTCAGTTTTTTCTTGAGGGGTGAGCGAGGTATTGTTAACAGCAGATCAATAATAAATAGCTGCTGGCTGCAGGACTGCTGCTGCGGTCGCTGCACGCTGATGAGGAACAAAGTGAGGTTCTCTTCAGGGTGAGGACGGCCCGTCTGACGCTGCACGATTATTCAGTCCAGCTTTTACACAGAGATCTGCTAACTCGGACTGTTTCCGCTCTGAAATCCACTTCTGAATCTTTAATAGGTTCAAAAATAAAGTTTCTGGAATATGACGGAATCGTGAGATATTGTTGCTCTTCACGTGTCTCAACTCAGGATTTCAATTAAAATGTACAAAAAAAACAGCTTTAAATTTTTAAATCTTTTGTTTTCCCGATAAGTCAATGGCATGTATTTGTATGTATGTTGGCAAGATTACATCAAAATGCCAAAACATTTTGGAGGCGATCTGGAAACCTCTTTTTTCTCCTGAGTTCATGTCAACCTTTGCCGGACGTCAATATCTGTCATTGCTCTCGTCTCGGGTTGTTTTTTTAGATGACCATTCCTACGACCTTTTGGACAGATTTGACTTCAAGCAACTAAAATGTACTGATCATAAATGTAAAATTTTACTAAAACATCGATATCCAACATGTCATTACATACAAATGACCACCACACCACAAAGTTTGTGTCATATTGAAACTTCTAGAGACAAAATCATCTGTAAATAATGTTTTTGTTACAGATTTTTGAAATCTTAACACAAAACTCTAAAAGGTTTCATTGTTATGAATCCAATTTTGACTTAAAAAGAGGAAAATATATTGAATTTATAGTAATCTAACTTATGTTGAGACACTAAGAATGATTTGAAGAACGTTCCTTGTAAATGTGATCTTTTGAAAGAGAATATTTAAACATGTACTACCAAGAAACATAATTACAACAAGGAAACAATCCACTAACAGTCCTGTGTTTTTTGTACTGTTTAAGGATTTTTCTTGAATTTTCTGGTTGCATTTTAGTTGTGTTTTTAAGGTTGTGAGAGAAATCCCAGCGATGCGTCAGTTCATGCTGCTCAGCTTTTTGTTGGATCTGATGAGCAAAATGTTTCAGTGCAGTGAAAATGCTCAAATCTGCTGAGTGAAAACTCTAAATGTCCTCCTGTTTCTTGTGTTTTCAGCTCTTCAGAGAAGTTAGAATAATGAAGATCTTGAATCATCCCAATATAGGTAAGTGGACAAAACACATTAACTGATGCCATCTTCTTCTTTTTTTTTAATGCAGACTGTGTCATCTTTTCACATGGACTGAGGTTGATCTTGTTATACTGTGTATATTAATGAAAATCTTATTCCCATTTTATAATGTCTTTTCCCTAACTACTACAAGACTTGAGGATTTAATTTATTACCCACTTTTTCTGAAATATTACTAAATTATTTGTGGGGGGTTTTCCAACCATGATCATTTGCAGTTAACTTGAATTCTTTTCTGGTTTTGAATCTTAATTTTCTCCTCAGCATTTGAAGTTGCATATATATTCATCTTTATTGATTTATTTAAATTTTTTGTTATCAGTATTAGTGGTTATTTAACTTTTTAAAATTTTGATATAGTTTCCTGTAGCATTTCATTTTTTATTGCAAGTTAATCTCCATATGTTATTAGTAATTATAAGTAGGTTATGATTCCTACTTTGTTTAAAAGGAATGACAAAGAATCACACAATATAGAAAGTACATTGAAGATTTAGGAATTTGGAAAAATAGTGCTGGTTCTGAGAGATTCCTCGTAAAAAGTCATGTTTTTATAACAGGGTGCTGAATGAAGTGTGAGTAATGTGTTGAGGCCAAACCATAATCCCAGATGTTTTATAAAATGTCTAAATAATGACAAGGTGAAGCACAGACATTTCCACCGATGGTAAATTGAGAAGCGAGTGTACGACATGCAGCCGCTTCAAGCTGTGAGCTCTCAGAGCGTCTGCAGGAGGAAATACCAACAAACACCGAACCGCTGCAGCAGCACCAAGACCAACATGAGAAACCTCAGAGGACGCTCGGCTCTGCCGGGTCATTGACAGGCCGCAGCACGAGGCGAGCAGAGACTCTGATTTCACTTCTGTACTTGAGTAAAAGAAGAAGAGTATGTTTCCAGGGATTCCAGGAAAAGTTCCATTATAAAGTAATGGATACTAAATTACCATGACTTGTGGGAATGACACATTAGTAACGAATTACTTTCATAATATTTGTAGCAGAGCTGCTGACTCTATTCGTCCTACTATACAAAGATGATCATTAGCGTTGGCATGAGTTTGTGAAGATTAGCTTTGTTACTGATTGACTTAACTCCTGTTTACTGCAGGACAAAGAACATGTAATTAATCCTGAATTAACATGAAAGTCGTCTGCTTGTTGGCACTTTATTTCGGCTGTTTTGTTTAATATATTTCATAAATCAGTGCTAACGTCCAGATTATAGAACATCTTCCCCCTCTAACATCCTTTGTATAGAGTGTCTTTCACCAACAGAAATCAAATGTTCATAATGATGCTTCTACTTGAATAAATCAGCTCAAGCATCTATAAGCTCCCGCAGGTCACATTTTTTCTAGATATATATTGTAAAGAAAAATAAGTTACTAACTTTGCACCCAGTAAAATATATATATGCATTTATTTACTAAATTAAATTATTGATTTCACTCTCAGCTTTTTGTTCTTGTTTGAGTGATTATTAAAACATAATTCCGTTCATTCAGTTATAAATGTTGTTTCTTTCATGGACTCACTGCTTCACCACCAAACCCACCCGTCTCTGAGGTGCGTTTGGTTTATGAGCCGGGCTTCCCCGTCGACTCCATTTCCTCCTGCAGGCAGAAGCCTGGTTAGAATTACCCAGCTGATAGTAAGCATCAGTACACCGTCTTTATCTCTCCGTCTCCTCCCTCTCGCTTTGTCTTCCAGCCCACCTCGTCTATATTTAGCATCTCCATCACAGTCTTTATATCACTGAGCTGCTGCACTGTAAAAAAAAAAAAAAAAAAGAAACTCACTCGGAAATCACGTGACTCACTTTTCTCCCGTGTGAGGCTCTCTGTGTCTGTTCAGGCTAATTCCTCCTGTACGTGTCCGTGAATTCATTCCAGCCCCGTCTGCTCAGATAATCGATCAATGTCTCTGTCTGTTTGTCTCTTTCTCACAGTCAAACTTTTTGAAGTGATTGAGACGGAGAGGACGCTGTACCTGGTGATGGAGTATGCTAGCGGAGGTGAGAAACTTGAATTTGAAGGTTTCAGTGGAACGGGGGTGTCACAGGGGTTCACATGTCAAACGAACAAAATTTCCTTCTGAACCACAACTGGATCTGATCCCATGGAGTTCTCGGAGAACTGTGTACTGAAACACAGAGATGCATGCAGCCCTCCGCATGCATGCACATGTCTATTTTCTAATAAAACAGCACCAAACTTGTCATTTGGGACCCATTTCCATGTTAAAGATTTTAAGTGCAAAATGTAAAAACTTGCATTTTGGTGACAACGGTGCTCGGAGTCACTGAAAATTTAACTTTTTTAAGCGGCGTTGTGTAAACGAGGCCTTGAGTTCCGAAATTCTTATCCTCTTTTTCCAAATCCATCAGAAACTTGTTGTCCAGCATAAACCAGTTCCTATTTTCTTCCTGAGCTTTAAAGCAATCACCTGAAAACATGTAACTGGTATAACAGCAGTAGAGAAACTGCAGAAGTCTGCGCACACTGTGCAGCCGCAGCTCCCGAGGTCCAACGTATGATTTATTAACAGCAAACATGATAAATGTGCATGTTAATAATTCATCCTCCAGCGTATAGTCTGCAGCCTCTCCCTGTACCTGGAAGGTTTGCAGTCACATCTGCTCGCCGGCCTGCTGCCATTGGCCCCCTTGGTTTCTGCACGTCAGCCCCGCAAACGTCAGCGTGTTTATCATGTTGACTTGTTGAGCATCTTCCATCAGTTGGAAACGATCCCTGCTTCTCCTCCGCAGACTCACGTCCACATATTGGAGTCTATGGAGGCTGATTAGCCCCATGCGAGGTCTTTAACTGGATGAGAGCTGCTAATGAAGAAGAATGAGGAGGAACGTGGGGGACGGTCATTAATTTTGATACTTTTAATGAAAACCTCCTAGCTGGAATCCTCTAATGCTGCCGTTATGCTGCATTTTACCAAGGTGTTATCTTCCTCAGAGCTCTTCATGAAAACCTGCATTTGTTCCCCTAAGTAGAAAAACATTGTTTATTGACTCAAATAAAAACATCATAGGCGACATGACACGCTGACATAACCACGGACATAAAAATAGATCCTAATGAATCTCCCTTCTCGCTGGATGTGCTCCAGAGGAGCTCAACCCTCCAGCAGCAGCGGTGAAGGGGATTCAGGCGCCTGATTAGGACGCCTCTGATAGGGAAGGTCTGGGGGCCTTTCCTAATAACATGATGGAAAACGATCAAACGAGAAAACGACATGCTGAGAGGATGATCGCCTTCCATCCACGACAACTTCAAGACCTTTTGTCTTCGAGTCTGGGACACAAACCCAGAACCGGTGGAAGAATCTGAACCAGAAGAGCTGAAGGAGATGTACAGGATGAAGCGAGGAGACCGACACTAGTGGAAGAATCATAAATAAAGACGAGAGAATGAGCCTGTGAGCTTGGTACCTGAGGATGAACAGATTCTCTATTAATGAGGCCAAAAATGAACTTCTTCTCAGAGACTGAATATAGAGATCAAAATTACACTAATTGGAACTACGGGAGGACAAACTAGACCTACACACTCGAAGATGAACCAGGAGTCAGTATTTGGGAGTCAAAATTTGAGATATTGAAAATCAAGAGATAATCAGCACGTAGCGAACTATAGGACGTACTTATGAAAGGAGACAAACATGAACTTGACTGACTAACCTCCCAAAGTAGTAGTGCCTGTACACAGTTTTAACAGATGTTTTGGCTTTTTACCACATGAATTAATCTCATACAGACATACCTAATGCTAAGAGGGTTTTTGGTTTCTGAGAGCCAAAACTTTTCCTGAAGTCTTATTTATGCCACTGTGACATGTACGCAGGTGACCTTAAAGCCACATCTCGCCATCGATTTCTCAGACCGTTGATATTTTTGGACTGCTGAGCCGAGTAGAGACGACAGATTGAGACGAACCTTCTCGAGGAGATAATCACATTATGTCCGAGACGGGAAGTCTTGACTGTGGGTCGATGGCGTTTAGAACCCAGCGACAAAAATCTAATATGTCTTTCAGTTGGGCATCGATTTTGCCACTTTTGTCCAGTTTTGTGCTTTCAGCCCGACATGCAGCGTGTCGGCTGCTCCGGTGTTCAGCAGCTGAGTCAGAGTCTCTGAAGTCCCTGAACGCACCATCTGACCGCCTCTGCAGGTCGGCACTGAGAGAGTGGGAGGGCTTCTCGGAGTCGGGAGGAGGCGATTATTATTATGTTTAGTAGCACTTTAACTCGTACACACACACACACACACACACACACACACACACACACACACACACACACAGATACAAGGCACTCCAGTTCAATTAGCACACGAGTGAGAGCGGTCACGTTTTTGACTGCAAGTGTTGCAGAAGTGTGGGCTGAGAGAGGAGTCCTGCTGCTGGAGCCTGACCCGACTCGGCTCGGCAGCAGCTTTGTGCCTCCGGGAGAGGCGAAGTGTGGAGGCAGAGGCAGCTCAGCTCAATATGGTCAAGAAACACCCTCCAACCATGCACATGGGTGACGGTGCAGGCCAGCAGCTGAGAAAAGTTATTTTTATCCGCTTCTTTTTATAAGCTGTGATTCACTTTTCTTGTGTCTCTCCACCCGCTTTGTTTTTCTGTTGATCTCATTCATCGCTCCTCATTCCTCTTTCTCTCTGTCCTGCAGGAGAGGTGTTCGACTACCTGGTTGCACATGGGAGAATGAAGGAGAAGGAGGCCAGGGCTAAATTTAGACAGGTACCCAGCTTTCTCCCCCTGCAGTGTTCTGGTTTCTCACCTCTGCTCCCGGCTCTGCTTCCATCAGGCCGCCCTGCTCCGTCCTTCCTTGAGAGGGCGCTGCCAACGCCGCTGTTATAACACAAGAAAACCACATAAACAACTCGCACAGTCGACGGAAGTTACATGAATAAATATTTTACTAGAAAGACTAACGTGAAGCAGAGGTTCAAAAACATCTACTGAAACAAAACTGATTGTAACTCGATGGTGCATTTCCCAAAGAGATACAAACTGTTTGTGTTAATAGCAGCAGAGCTAAAAAAAAACATAAAAAATAAAATCTAAGTGGAAGTTACATCAGTTAGAGGAGGAAGATGCTCTATAATGTGGAGGTTGGAGGAGGAAGGTGCTCGATAACGTGGAGGTTAAAGGAGGAAGATGCTCTTTAATCAGGCTATTAGTTCTTGAAAGAAAAAGATATATGAACCAAACACAAGCACAGTTGAGATAAATTACCAAACAAGCAGACAGCTCTCAGAAAGGGAAGCTATTCACTATTTAGATGCACCAATGCTCATGAATCACTGTCAAACCTCTTGTATTTAGATGCTCCTCCTCCAGTGAACAGAGTTTAGTGAAATAGTAACTGGTCTTTGTTTAGATTATTCTTTTCGATTATACCAGCATTGAGAGAAACAAAGAGAGACAGATCGGTTCAAGACAGGTGGTGGTTTCGCCATAGCTTTCAGTATGTGTAACAGCTGATGACAAACTCCATCCACGGTTCTTTTTTAAGAGACATATTGGTCAGAGAACAAATCCAGAGAAAGTTACTTTAAGAAGACTCTCTTTACTTTTAAACTCTTGAGTACTCTCTGACCTTGACTTGCTAAGTCTGCATTTCTACTTCCTCAAACTTTCACAATAATGAGGTTCTTAGCTTTGCAGCCTTTGACTAGTTTTGGTTTAGTATTGTTCAGACTTTCTCAGGCCTCTGGTGTTTTTAGCCCCGCCCCCTCAGTGTTTAATCCTTCCTGTTTTTGTCGACCGCATCCCCCCTGCACCACATCCTTTATCACAGCATGCGAACACATTTCACCATGCTCTCCTTCTCTCCTGCAGATTGTCTCAGCGGTGCAGTACTGCCACCAGAAGCACATTGTTCACCGAGACCTCAAGGTGAGTTCAGCAGATCCAGACATGAACCATTTCCCTCCATGAGCGTTTCAGCGTGTAGTGGCTAAAAACTGCTACGTGTGCAGCTTCACTGAAAGCGTCAGGCCTTCTGGGAAATGTAGGCAGTTCTCCAACAGGGCGAAAGCTGATGTTATTTATATAAAAAGTAAAATGCTGTCCAAACTGTATTTATAATCTCACTTGTCTGGAACATGCACTTGTGGGATGAGCTTCTGTGTTGCACCTAAGAAAAATTTGCTGAATCTTATCAAACTGATTTTTGGCAAAAACTATAGTTATAATAATAAAAACAAAGACTCCCAAACACCAGTGACTTTATTTCTTTTTGTCTACTATCTATGTACACTATAGTTGACAACTCGTAACAAAATCCTAAAATAACATATTTATGAAGTCAGGAACAATTTCCTGAAAACATGTTTCCGAAAATGAAAAACAGCTCAGTGCAACGTTGTGCCCTCCTGATGTTTTCTCCTCCGCTAATGAGGAATTAATTTTCCCAGCAGCTTCACCTGCACAGTGGCCGTCTTACATCAGTGTATATTCACACAAATAACCCTCCAAATGTCGACACGAAGTTTAAAAATTAAATGTAAAAATTATCCAGTTCACCTATTTTTACATCATACAACAAATTCCAAGAAAAAAAACTTTTTTTTTTTTAACTGCTTTAACTCACGTCGAACATAAAAAGTTGTTGCGGTGTCGCGAGGCTGACCTCGGCGCGCGCGCACACACACACCATCCTGAGTCATATTACGTCGGCATGCTGGGCTCACGAGCAACACGCCACATGTTGGAGCGAAAACACACCTTGTTCAAGAACGCCTCCCCACCCTTTAAAAAAAAAAAAAAATAAATTTAAAAGACTAAATATTGATGCTCTCGTGTTTTTGCCTCGGCTTCAGTTGGAGTCGCTTGACTGAGCGAAGCAACATGTTTCCTCTCAGGAGCTTCATCAATGATGGAGGAAGGCGGAGCTTCTTCCACATGCAGATGATGTGCGTGTCTGCAGCTGTTGTCCTGGCTTCTCCTGGCTTGCACAAACGTTGTGGGTCATTGTTGGGAGGGTCAGTGTGAGTGTAATTGCGGGTGTAGTTTACCCCCCACCCGGCTGAAAGCCCCTCTGGGCTTCGGGTCGATGCTCTGGCTGGATGATGATGATGATGATGATGAAGATGTGTGTCCATGATAAATTTTGGGCCTGCAGCTGCGTCTGAGCAGATGTTTGAGTGGAAATCTTCAACTCTCAGCCTGCCGAGAATATCATTCTGAAATAAAAGTGCAGAATCGGTTCTGTGGTTGAAGCAGAACACAATTTTGCAACAATGTGCAATGAACAAAGTTATGGATTTAACACAAATTATTTATGTGGTTATTTTCTCTTTTGAACGCTAACCATATTAAGTTTGGTGTTCAGTAACACAGACTCTGATAAATTTGTTTGCTGCATTAATCAGCCTACTAACACTCTGCAGCCCATGATTCAATTGAAGACAGCTTTTCTAGGGATCTGAAGAATAAAAATGCATTTTTTGCAAAACAGCAATAGATGAAGTCAATTTAAGTGGTGAGTTTTTAAATGTATAAAAAAAACAGAACTGAACCAGTTATTCAGATTTTCTAGTGATATAAAGATGAAAAACTCAATTTGTGGTTTTAGAAAAAAATTTATTTTTTAGTTGTATAAAAGAAAAAAGCTCTTCATAGAGAGAAGACAACAGAGGAGGTCATTCAAGTTTTCAGCGCTTTAGCAGAGATATAAATGATCTCAGAGTGGTTTTTTTCTGGAAGGATAAAGAGCGGAAAAAAACATTATTATTCAGAAAAAAACAGGAAGTAATACAAGAAACTATGATCACTGGTAGACGACATGTAGAGATCAAAAGTTTTGTTTGTTTTTCAGGCCGAGAACCTGCTTCTCGACGCCGACATGAACATCAAGATCGCCGACTTTGGCTTCAGTAACGAGTTCACTCTGGGAAACAAGCTGGACACTTTCTGTGGCTCGCCGCCGTACGCCGCGCCCGAACTCTTCCAGGGGAAGAAGTATGACGGGCCCGAGGTGGACGTGTGGAGTCTGGGCGTCATCCTGTACACGCTGGTCAGCGGTTCGCTGCCCTTCGACGGACAAAACCTCAAGGTGGGACCAGGACAGGAAGTCGGGGGGGAAGTTGTCAGGGGAGGAAGTAGTTGACAGGAAGTCGGGGGGGGAAGTAGTCTGGAGGAAGTCGGGGAACTGGAGCCTAAGCAGATCAAATACACGTCAGATAAAATGGTAAAAGATCATATAGCCGTGATTCATTCGTACATTTCTCTTTATATCTGGAAAAATTTGTACTTAACATTTAGTTTAATAATTTCAAACAAAAACATAAATATTTAGTGAGAGAATTTGATCTTTTGCAGCCACTTTTCTTGTTACAGATCTGGATGATGATGATTTTTACTATATTTTACATATTTTTAAATGTATGATTTTGTATCCTTGTTAAAGTGGTGATTGTCTAGTAATGAGTTACATTTCATGTTATTTCTTGATAATGTCTCGTTATTAGAAAAGATTTGCCAGTCATCAAACAGATCTTTGTTGGATGTTTTGTTTTTCTTACACTTAAGATAGAGTACTGATATGAGTTTCTAATAGATGGTTACATTTCACAGAATTACTTCATTTTCATTATATTGTGTTAATTTTCTCTCTGAAAATTGTTTGTTAGTGGCAAATTATAGAAATGTAAGGTTTAATACTAGTATTAGTGACTGTAATTTGACCTGTTTGTAGTAACTAAAGAGGATACATTTCCTTTATTCTAATACATGTGACATAGCCCCTCACTCCATTTATAAACTCATTTTTCGTGGCATGAAGCGTCTTCCCAAAGCACAAGCTGGGCGGTGCGTTCACTGACCCATTTACTCATCTAAAGCCAGAGGGAACCAGAAGTGTGCAGCTCTCAGCACTAATTCCTCAGTTATTTTTCCTGGTGTTTGACAGTTTCCCACTTCCTCCGCTCCCTTTGCAGGAGCTGCGGGAGCGCGTGCTCCGAGGAAAGTACCGCATCCCCTTCTACATGTCCACAGACTGCGAGAACCTCCTCAAACGCTTCCTAGTGCTCAACCCGACCAAGCGGGGGACTCTCGAGGTGAGGGAGGACGCAGAAAATGTAAATATACCTCTTAGTTCTTAACGCCACCCCTCCCCCTCCCCGGCACGCCTGCACCATCGGAGAATGCTATCTATCCACCACCACCACCTCTTCCTCCTCTGTCCCCGCATCTTCCACACTGCATCGTCTCCCGTGATGCCCCTCAGTGTCCTGTTTTCTGTGCGCCCGGCCCACACTCTGCTCCTCGTCCTCCTCCCGGTGTCGCTGCCCTGAATAATGCATCCTCCTCCTCCTGTGGTCCCAGAGATTGTGTTCACTGAGTGTGGAGGACGCACGGAGGACCACAGCGTATGTCCCCGTGAGCGTCACTTCACATCGAACCACTTCTTCATGTCTTCTTGTGGTGGAAGCACATCATCCTAGACACTGAGTGTTGTTCAATAGAGGTTTCCAACCTGGAGCCAACATTTCCAACACAAAGTGATGTAGCAGCAATAAAGCGTCTTTTGATCCGTCTCAAATTGTTAATAATGTAACTATAGAAATGGCACATTTTAGGAAGAGTCCAACAGAATACAATTAAATACAAAAGTAAATAAGTAATGTCAAGGAACAAGAGCAAAGCTTTGAAAGATTAATAAAAATCTCTTGGAAAAGTAGAAATATTGCAAGAAACAAGAAATCATGGAACTGAAATTATTTCAATGTTTTTTAAAATTAGTTTACAGATGCCAGGTGAAGATTGATTATAGCAAACTTAAAATCAATGCCGAAATAAGTCTAATTGTTGAGTAAAAAAAATCAATTATGTATATGTGTGTGTGTACGTATGTGTATGTGTATATGTATGTATGTGTATATATATATATATATATATATATATATATATA
>OMNM01014849.1:5025-15517 GCA_900302745.1 Parablennius parvicornis | reverse complement strand
AAACATCAGAGGACTGGGAGTGTGAGGGTTCTGCATAGTGTTGTAGCTGTTCCGAGGACTTTGTTCTTCTGGACTAAGACTGGGTCCCTACTGGGTTTTAGATACTTTGAGTCCTTACTGGGTACAGATGTTTCTGTACAGTATTCCAGGCACTTGGTTGTGTATCTCCATGTACACTGATCCTGCTTGTATCTTACATCCTCCTACTATGTTCTGGACTGGCTTCTGGGGAATCTTTGCACAGCCACCACCTTGGTTCTTATCTATTATGGTAAACCCTTGTGCTTAATGACTGTTCCTGTGCTGGCACTATTATAATAGATTATAGCTTCCATGTTGTCTGTCAGTCAGAATATATGAAGATATTTTCAAAACAGAACGTCTCTCATTGAAATCAGGCTTCACCTTGAATTTTGAAATTGCGTTAAAACAGGTGAGATTTCATAGGCATGGAAATCAAGAGTAAAAATGAGTGAAGAAGACAAAACTAATCAACTGCTTTGCTTCTGAGATTTTGCTGATTTGAACTGCAGGCTAGCGCGTGACGGCACTAATCCACTCAACTCCGCCGGTTTTGCTGTTTGTTTTTTGTTCCGTTTGATGGGGTTTTTTTTTGTAGTTGAAAATGTGGCGATACTTCTGAAAACACACAGCAGATGTTTGAAGAGAAAGAATAGTTACTGTTTGTGAATTAACATTTTTGGAGTACTTTTTAAGATACCTTTGTTAGGTTTTTTTTTTTTTTTTTTTTTTTTCCCAAATGAATCTTGGGTTTTTCCCTGCATGTCTGAGTCTACTTTTCAGTTTCAAGCTAGCCACTTGATAGAAGGTGGGTTTTGGAAACGTTGCTTCCACTGGGCCTGGGACACTGCTCAGAGGTCCTCGAGTGCTTCAGGTGTGTGGTTATATCCTTCCTGACCGACGACTCCTCTCATAGGTGGACATATTCGATGCTAACTGAGATATGGGAGAAGGGGGTAGGATCAAAAGCTTTTAATGAAATTATTTTTCTTCCAAGAATTTTTGGCATGCGGTTATTTACGTGCCAAAAATCAGGAGCACTTTGGGAACATAAAATGCACATCAAAACCTGGTTTAAAAGCTTTTGTTGACAATACAGCAAAAAAAAAAAAAAACAATATTGTGAAAAATGTCCCATTCAAATTGGATGGGATTTCAGTGAAAAACACTCAGAAATCATTCCTCTTGAATGTCATGATGTTCCGTCATACTTTCACCTTGAGACTTCATTCAACTTTCTGCCTTTCTGCATCTATCCACTATTCAGGTGCCAAACTGTTTTTCCTTTTTTTTTTTTTTTTACAATTTTTAAACTGCAAAGCTTTAACCTTTACACGTTAAGCTTTTGGAGTTTATAGTGTGTGTGTGTGTGTGTGTGTGTGTGCGTGTGTGTGTGTGTATTGTGTGAGCTACAGTGAAGTGGCAGTTAGAGTAGGAGTGGGTGTCGAGTCAAAATCCAAAAAAACGTTTCTCTCTCGTCAGCATGGCCGCATTTCTCACTAAATCTTAAGAAACCATGCATCAAAACATAAGTACAGGTCTTCTCCTTCCCATAGTGTATCAGCTTTTTTGTTTTGTTTTTGTTTTTGTTTTTTTCTGAAACACAAACGGTTCTCTCTAAAAATGCATTTGTTTGAAGGCAGATTTATTTTTCCTCGCGTAAACTGCAATTCATTTTTGGGGAGGTATTTTCCCTTTTCTTCCCTCACAACAAAAAAAGTGCAGCCATCTTTGCTCCTATATGGATGATGAATATGAATGAAGGCGTATCTAGTCTTTTTCTAAAAAAAAAGAAAAGTTACAAGTTTGGTGTGTAAATGAGTTTTCATGAGACCGGCGCTTGTAGAAACTCTCTGCCGGGACACAGACTTCGCCAGCCGGCTGTTTGATGCCACCTGCCGGGTGGCACATGTTGGCATCTCTGCCTGTACAGCTCCGGAGAATATGTCTCAACAAGAATTTCTCCACTGTACCATGAATTATGATATATCCAATCGAGTTCTTATGACAAAGTTTGAGGTTTTGTGTATAAAATGATGATTTATGTGAATACGTGTATTCAGCCTGGCTGTCTGTGTCCGGAGCCCGAGCTGCAGCCGCGATTAAAGGCGTGAAATACGGTGTTTCCGACAGTGAAATATACCAATGTCTTAGTCTGTGCTGCACCTGAAAACACAGGATTTCTCCACAGTGACATGAAAAAAGGCCTAATAAATAATAAACTACTAATAAATAACTTGTGAAAAACGTTACATGTTTAGTGTGTAAAATTAGTTTTTACGTGGAGACTTGTCACAAGCAACTCAGATTCCTGTCTCTCTGCCAGGGATTGACTGAATGGCACTCCTGATGCTGATTACAAATACTAACGAATTGGACTTTGAAAGAGGAGTTGTTTTGATCAGTTCTAAAACTGTTATCTACTTTACTATTTACATGTCTGAAATACTCAGCCATAAATAAAACCTTATTTCTATTTTTACTTGGCCCATCACACGATTTGAGGACGAGTGTAACCCGTTAAATGTGCACTTTACATCATTCTTGTAATGGAGTCTCAGCGCGCATGCACTGTTCCGCTACGTCATTGTAAAGGAGTGATGTCATGATGATGCTTTAAATCATCATCCGGGCCAGAAGGGTTTCATTTCCTTACATTGTTCTGCCATTTCTTCTGGGATTAACTATTTTCTGAAGTGTAGGTCTCTCTGGAGCACCTAATATGTTCGTGGTGGTTTTTGAAATGAACATTCCTATAGCTTATACTGCTCTAAAACTTGTTGCAAAGTGCACGGTGTTTATGAATTCCCTCTGTGCTACATGGAGCATTCGTGATTGGAAAAGCAAAACAAGCCAAAACCGTTTGCATGAACATTAAAAGAAGCACTGCTTTAACAACATCCGTTGTCATCACAAAATGTAAACACAGGTTGCATATATATGATGCTGATGATGCTTCTGTTGCACACGTTGACGTTAAGCCCCGTCTAGTTTTCGATTATTTGTAGCTTCAGTCCGATTTTAAATGAAAGACCCAAATGCATTGAAATATCACATTTTTTGCTCCGTGTAAATCGCCCATTAATCAATTTAAACTCATAAGTCCCCCCACAATCACCAATCCACGGCAGGCAGCACAAACAATGTGGAACGATTTATGTGCAAATATAAAATTAAATCACATCCAGGGTTAAGATGAAAAAAAAAAAAAAAAAAAAACATTTGTAGAACATGTATATCTTCATCAGAGAATCCTCACATCTGTTTCGCTTTCACAGATGGAACTGAGTTCGGTTGAGACGGCAGGAGGTTGAGATTCACTGCGCCCCAAAAGCCCACTAATTCCAGTCTTGAGTATGAGCACGACACATGTGAGCACAACACATGCTCTTGCTGGCACTTGTCGAACACATATGGTACGTATGCGCATGGACACATGTACACGGGGCACACCCAGTCTGCCTGTGAGCACGTAGAAGTACCTGTGTTTTCAGTGGTGGATGATTACACCCCAGATACTGCATATTTGCATATATGAATAATTTAGCATAATAACACGTCTGTGGAATCTTTCATCGTGCCTCAGGTGGCATCTGTGCGTGTGTCTGTCTCAAACGTGCGCTAATAATAACGCGGAGTATGTCTTGAGAGGTGGGAGCAGACAGAGACAGCTGTAACCAACCACATCCAGTGCTGAAGTGCTGAAGTCAAAGACAATGGTCGACGATAGACCGAAGGCACGTTTGACCGTGTCACATTGTGATGTCATTTTCCTTTATTAGGAACCAGCCCCTGATTTGAGTAGAGCCTCGGGGTGGGGAGATGGACATCAGGTGGGTTCATAAATTGCCCTCCCCCCGAGCCCCTTGTTGATCCGGCATGACTCTAAACCTTGTTTATTTCTTATAAGGCAGGTCTGGTAAAACTGGCCTGACAATTCTATTTTAGCTGGCACCACTTTTTTTTTTTTTTTTTTTAACATAACACTGAGTAACTTTACGTACAAAAACAAATCAAAGTAGATGATAAGCTGATAAAAAAGCTTGATATTTGATTTCAATTATTTTCAGACAATGATAGCATTGAACCTGAGAAACCTTCCCGTACCTTGAAAGCAGACACTGTTCTGAATGTGGCTCTCTGAGTATTATTATATTACTCAGAGCAAGGACTCAAAGCACATTAATTATACAAGCATGTATGTATACTTGCCGCAATAGAAGATGTGACTCCACCGGGAATCAAATACATATTAACATGCACAAAATAATCTCAAATGAATAAATTCATTTATTTATTCAAATGCATAAAAGATACCAAACACGCACGACCGTCAGTATCTGAAAACAAATTGTCCAGACTACAACAGATCCAGTCCTAAGCACCGACACTAAACATCACTCGTGCTGACAATTGATAATACAATGTATATACATGACTGTCAGACCAAGGCCACCACAGGCCTGGGATCAGCTTCTTGCAAAACTCGCTTCTATTTCTTTAGAAATCAGAAATTTCCGAGGTTTCCCTGTCTGAAATTGAGCAGCTGTTTGATTTAAAGTGACGTTTATGTCTAGCGCCCCCACACTTATTTGGTGAGAACAAAAACTGCGTGCAACTATTAAAGTGAAAGAGATGATTCACCCTTGTGGGCATAGTGTATATTAAAAGCTGCACCCCGTAGTTCACACTCTGACCGTCTGTCTCCACGATGACAAGTTCCGTCTTTTCGGTATATTGTCGCTCGTCGTGATGTTTGCGTCAGAAGCATTCTGATGAGTTTTAGCTTTCGAGTTTCACTTCTTTTGATGTACAGCCAGTGAAAGTCTGACCTGCAAGTCTTCCTTTCCTTTCAGTCCAGTGCTCTCCTGACCTGGGACAATATGGTTCTTCACAGAAACTTTTTTTTTGGGGGGGGTTATGAATTGAAGCTGCTCTTCTCTAAAGTTGACTTTCCCATCTTTACATTTGAAAGTATACATGTACTTTCTTCAAAACGTTACATACTGCTGTGCTTGGCCCACCTGTTTCCTGAGCTGCTGTGAGGTTGAATTTGATTCCTTTCTGTCTGCCACTTTGTTACTTTCTGCCCTTTGTGTGTCGCCTCCGGGCTCCAAGAGCAATTTAAATAAATTAAAATGTGACTGAGAACGGGTTGATTTACAGCCTTCGTGTGAGGGATCCATTGTGATGATCCGTGACGTGAGCACCTGAACAGTGAGATCAACCTGCCAATCAGCAGTCCGTTTACTTTCGCACAACTGAAGATCACGCTAATTAACGGAGCACAGGCATTTCTGTGAGTCGTGAGCGTGTAAAGACCAGTAAGGACAATAAAAGAAACCATTGCTATTACTGATAACTGCTCTTTTGTCATCTCGTTTTTTTTTTTGTTTTTGTTTTTTTTTCTCTTTTCCAAAGTTTAAACAAAAATTTACCCAGCAGCTCTGTCTTTTCTTTTTTATTTTTTTAATTTACACATTTGAAACATTCTTTTTTTATTTTATTTAATGAAATATCAGTGTCTTTTACACAGGTCTACACTTGGGAAAGTAAAGGATTGTAATATACTCCTAACTTAATTTCTTGACTCATATCTATAAAGTTTCCGTAGGTGAGGACGTCTAACTTAATGCATCTGTTCCCAACTAACAATAATAAGCAACCCGGATATGTCTTCCTGCATAACCGCTGTCATTGTGCATCCCTAATGATGTCTAGTCAAAAAATCTTTTCTGGAATAATTCCAGTTGTGCAAGAAAGGGTGCTATTTTAGAAGGTCAAAGCGGGTCCAGTTAAACTCCTGATCGTAGTTATCACAAGACGTTCACCTTGTATTCTAACTCACTCAAGAGGCCCGTAGACGTCGTCTGCTCAGTGGACTCCTTCAACGATTGATTATTCAGTGTTTTAAGGGTCACCAAACAATTAGCACCTGAATAAAATGGTTATAAATCAGTTGAACTAGTTAAACCAGGCAGGGTTGTTAAATGGGACAGTAGAGTTGATTGCTCTGGAGCACAATAATCATTTTTTTTTTTTTTTTTTATAACCAGAGAAAAGTTAATTGGTAGATTTAGAGTGAAACTATATGAGTAAATGTCAGGATCCTAGTACGTTTGCGTCACAAACATGTCGCTTCCCCATAAACACATCACTCAAATCCAGTTTAAAGTGCCCATCAATTTGCTTTGCTCTCTAAATGATCCTATTGATTAAGTGAGTGGGGCGATATTGAGCCAGCTGTTCAGAACAAGGCAGTGCACATTCTCTCAGCACTGATGATGTCAGCATAGCTTTGTAAAGACCCGAATCCGGGAGCCTGTTGCCAGAGGGTGTTTCATCCCTTGAAAGCCCTCTACAGCGTCAGCGACGGACACTACAAGCTCATGAAAGGAACCTTCACCTTCCAGCTATGTGTCACACATGTGCGTCCTGTAGAGAACGTGTCGGAAATATCGATGCGTCTCAAGACTGCGACACTTAACACGTCCGCACCTGTGACGTAGCCTGGCGGCGGTTTTAGCAGCGTGTGGAATTGAGCTCCCTTCTTTGATTGGCCTCCTCTTTTTACAGTGATTCATACCTTTGTCTAAAAGGATTGAATTCTGTGGGCAACTGCATTGATCCGGGTGTGTAACCATGACGGCGGCATCAACAGGAAGTGTTCTTTGTGTGCATTACCACAAGACATACACATTGTGTGCTTATAGAAAAAAAAGTATATAAAACATTTAGTAAATGTTCAATTAGACAGTTTCACTTATCAAAAACAACAGTTAACCAAATGAGCGCATCGAACTTTCTTCTTTTTGTTTTTTAAACAAATTATTATTGTTTATTGGATTTCACAAATAAATAAAAGAACATAAAATTGTACATCATACCATTGTATCACTTTGCACATATGAAACCAACAGAAAATAAAAACAGGGAAAAAAGATTAAGGGTATATTCATTATTTAAATAAAATTGCAGGAGAGAGAAAAGGAAAATAAATTTGTATATGACAAAAAAAAAGAAACCCATACTGTCATACTATCAATACAAGTTGAGATCCACCTGCCGCATGTTGAACTTTCAGTCGTACAAACTGGTTTCAGTTGTGCTGTGATATATTTATTTATTGCATAATGAAAGCCTGTCTTTCAAATTCCATGTTATTATCTAACAATGCACAATGGGAAATAATAATGGGAAACAAGAAGAAGGGATGGTGGAAAGGAAAACAAAAACTCTCTTTTGAAAGGAAGAAGCCTGCAGAACCAGACTCAGAGGTGGCAGCTATTTTATAATGATCTTTTATTAATGGAATAACAGAGATGTTTGAGTTTGATAACCTCTGCAGAAAAGATATTTGTTCATGCGGTTCTCCCTCTGTCAGATATTTAAGTTAGCATGAGGACTCACATGTGCTGATAATAACATAATCCGCAGTTCTCCACCTGTTAAATGTAAAAGTGTCTTGAATATATGTATATTTTTATACTCTTAAATGTTCAACACTTGCATGTGGTCTGATCAGTAGCCTTAGCAATAGTCAAATGAGTACGGAATTTAAATTTACCAATGGAAAACATTTAAGGGTACAGCATTAAAATCACTGTTATATGTATATGACTTCATTAGATTGTTGAGGAAAACATTTTGATAAAAGACTGATTATTGCTGCTGTTATCTAGAAATGATCAAGATATAAAGAAAGATATGGGATTTGAAAGTGCATCAAAGGGGTTGGGAACTCTTTCAATTCAATTCAATTCAATTTGAAATACTTTATTTATCCCCTCAGGGCAATTTAAAACACCATATTATAGGAAAGTGCACAAAAAACACGTAATAAATATAAATATTGTAATGAAATATAATACAATAATATATTGATATAATATTTTGATATTAATGTAATACACATTCTTCAAAAGATGATAAATTGAAATAGAGTCAAGGCCTCTTTACTCCATTGATTTGGTTACCTTAGTTACCTTAGTTACTGACGGCAGTGAGAGAGCCACTCTTACACTCAAACAGAAACCGACACAACCAAGTTGTATTCAACCCTGGACTTTAGGACGGTTTCCATTAGAAACAAAATGTCAATAACGTTGATAAATAATGCCTTCTACTTTGTTTTTCTAATGTAGACAATAATATAGAAAAGTGGAAATAAGCATGTGTATCCTAATGGATTACTGGTACCATAGATTGTGCTATAGTGCTTTTTCACACAATTTTCAATTTCTTCAGCTTATTATATTTTCTTGTTTGTGTTCCGTGTTTCTATAATTATTTTGTCACTTTGTGTTGTGGAATTTTGTGAGATAGAGTGTAAGATGAGGAGCCAGGGTTTTTGACACACTCGGGTTTTGATGACATCACCTCATACCTGTTGGGTTGCAATTGGGAGCTTTTACAAGTAATTATATGAATTGAGTTGTAGTATCGGGCCCAGTACTGGTGTCTGTATCCCTGCATCCCTATGTTCCATATCTCTTTGTTTTATAAGATTCATATATACACTGATGTACTTCAATTTGTTTCAGAGGGTTTTGTTTTTCAAGTGCTATCAAAATAGAGTTGAGAGTTGCATTAACACTGGAACATGTTCTGAAATAGTCTGCCCCTCTGCATGTAAATGAATCACCAATGGAAACTGTACCTTGTCATGAGTATACTGCAGTTTTTGAGAGTGGCAAGTGCTGAGCGGCACCGTTGGTGTTTTAATTGTTGAGCGGCAGCAACTTTATGGCTGCCTTTAGTTCAGTGAAGGCAGACATTGAATCATTAGCTTTCACGTAAGATACCAGTTTGCCGATAATCCCGCTGAATGTGGGCCTCTGTCTTTCCGTAGTCCAAGCTGACTAAGGTTTTGAAACCTAGCTCATGATAATTCACTGTCAGTGCAATGTCTTGATGTCTGCAACCGTCCTTGTTCCCAGCACGTGTCACATTTGGCAGCTCGGGGGAGGGGGGGGAACTCTGCATCAGGTTTCACCCACTGCCCCATCTCTGCACCGCTACACCGTGGTGGCGGCGTGTCTGTCGTTACATGGCGCTGGGTCCCTGATGTAGACGTGCCATCTGTTATATGAAGGGGAATTATGCTAATCACTTACTGCTACACGGCAGGAGTCTGGAAGAGGAGAGGAGGAAGGTTGGAGAACCAGCACATCCAAGAACAGAACGTGGGATGAAGGCGTTGATAACCGGGTGAGGACTTTTCAGCTCAAAACATCTCTTGTGATTTTCAAATCTTGTTTCTCGGTCAAGGAGCTACATTTTTGTACTTTTCTCCCAAGTCCCAATTTTTTTTTTTGTTGTCTGGAACGAGTGGTTTACCTAAATTCATTTATATTAAAATTGGCCCTCACGATCTCGATCACATAATGAACAGTTGAAGACTTCAATGTGGCTAACCGATAGCGCCAAAGGTGGATATAGTCAGAGTTCTTTCCTTTATTGGACCGAATAGATTAGATTAAACAGTTTTGGGCCTCATGTTTTTAAGTGAAAATGAAAAAATGTTGCCTTGAGATGGAACATCTGGAAAAAACTCAGACTTTGTCTCCATGGGAACAGGAAAACACAACTTTTTGAACTGCTGTTATTGCACAAGTGCACTGCAGCCGAGACTTAATAGTTGTTCTGCACAATATGGACGATAACAAACGTGGTGGCCTCCAGTGTCATGACTCCCAGTCCATATTCTCCTGGGATTTGGTAATTTAATTGTTGACTGTCATCTTGAAAACAATCCAACTTGGTCATCTGTCCATACAGATGTCCGTGCACTCTTCATTATTATAGTTTATAGTGCATTGTTGTCTGTTCGCATGTGTGTGTGTGTGTGTGTAGATTCATTACAAAAACAGCCAACAGAGGAACCGAGCAGAAGAGCAAACACAAACTGCTTTGAGAAATCAATATATCACAGTTAATGGTGATGCGGTGTGTGTGCAGCTTGTGTAATCACCACTGCCTTTTTTTCCCTCAACATCTTCCATTCCTGTTTCAAAAAAAAAATCTCATCGATGCTCTTCAGACTCTGCACTGCACCTTTGTTTCTATTTCTGCTTGGAAATTACAGAACTAGCAATTACAGAAGATAAAGCCACAGTTTGTTCTATTCAGCGTCTCTGCTGGGAAACCATTGGTGTAGTTTGGCCCAGTTTGTGTTTTCGTCCCCCCCTCCCTCAAACACAACTCTACAAACAGGATAAACAAACTGTATTTTTATTTTACTGGTGGTGATTAATAAGAATGGTTGGTAAAGCTGTTTGATGTAAAAATATTTGAATTTTTTTTATCTGAAGGGTGTTGGCAGCTTGCGCTAAAAATCCCTGTTATTGTCTTTTTTTTCTCCTTTTTTTTTTCTTAATTTCAATAAAGTCCTCTACAATCTGCCTCTCGACAGACAAAATCCAAACTGCAAGAATATACTGGTGAGGAAAAAAAAAAAAAAAAAAAAATT
>OMNM01014847.1:3721-27895 GCA_900302745.1 Parablennius parvicornis | reverse complement strand
AAGTTCATTTTGATTAAGTATAGTATCAACACACTTTTTGTCTAACATGCTGGCAGAGATCACTTCAACCGCATGTTATTGTTTATTTTTACTTCTGCTTTTCACCTTAATCAAGTGAAAAATGCAGTAACACGGATTTAGCACAGGCTGAGCTTCTTCATAAGTTGATATTTATGAGCAACAATAGTTGCACTTTTGTTTGAAGTTTTAGATTTTTTTATTTTCTATTGAGGAAAAAAAGTGTTTCTATATCCATTTTCAAGGCTGTGCTATTGTTATGTGAGATTATTGGACACAAGGGCATTTCAAGTGAAAACTATAAATGCGTTTTCATTTCAGAAAAGTTTTGCTTTGAAGTGGCAATGCTTAGGATGTATATAAATAATGTATATAATGCATATGAATACTGTGGTTAGCATGTTGGGCCAATAGTGGATGCTGTTGTTTGTTTTTGTAAAGAGACCACACACATATGCACAGAGAATAATTTGCTATAAACCTTAATAATGTCAAGTACAAGTTGGATTGTTCTTATTGTCCATCTACTTGTTCATGGGGAACTTTCAAAAAGTTGCTTTTCCAGTGGCTCCGAGCATCATTGTCATATATATGGACACCCAACAAGTAACCAAGGTTTTGTATCCTGAAAATGAAAATGGGAAGAATAAAGAATAAGTTGTACAGTAAGGTGGCAACATTTAACACATGAGCATGTGCACATTCAGTTATATCTTTATTGTGTAGTTGATTTAGAAAACAATTTACAATCTTTAGCTTATCTAAGTAGACCTATATTAAAAATGTGTCATATAGATTTTTTTTTTTTTATAGCTGGCAGAAGTAAAAGATCTATAGGCTAAAATAAACACAGGGCTAAATGAGATATTATATAGCACTGTTGTCATTAACTTTTACAACTTTCGTTTAATGTAGTACAAGTAGTGAACTCACAAGACAGGAAACACAATGTCGTTTCAAAAGATGGAGAAATAGAAATTGCCTGACGGAGTCAGTCTAACTACGACGAAAATGCAATTGAAGAACGGGACTTGTTGGTTCAGTGATGCTAGCCATCGCTGAGCTATAGCTAATGCGTGAACAACATTCGACATTGGAAAGTGCTGTATCCAAGTTATTCTGACATGAAAATGATAAATTTCACAGTAGAAGATCTGTGGCTCGCCGTACTTGGCTCAGAGTATAACACAGACACACACACACACACACACACACACATTACAGAATCATTGAAGTGATTCAAAGCTATCTTCCTACAACAATGACAAATCCATTTCAAGATTAGCCAGTGTGAAGCTCCAGAAATCCGCGGGTATCGATTAGGGACCACAATCACAAATTACCGAGCTGAATCGTGCGTCTGCAAAGAGCCTGTGGACAGAATAAGCAGTTTGGATAGAAATGAACTGTGTGGTGAATCCTGTGGAATTTCTCATCCCACAAATGTCGGGATGACTCGCGGATGCCCTCACTGTTGTGCAAAGCCTTTTAAGACCAGGAGTGACACAGCTTGTCCAATCACAGAGGCCTCTGCGGCTGACCATAAAATGCTTCCAGATTTGTCACACGCACATACACATACACACACATACACATACACACGGACTCATTGTTCGGAGCTAAAATGCTTCCAGTAAACTCGCATTTATCATGTGAGCACTATTTTTGAGGTAGAACGCAGGGGAATGATTTATGGAGGCATTTCGACTTCTCTCGCACTCGCCCTCCATCATGTGCAAAATATGCTGCCATAAAAGTAAAATACACCCTGTGCTACATGGTGAAAATGTACTAACTCATATTTTATTTACTCAGGCACTGTGTGACAACTTGCTGTGTGACAATTGAAGGTCCAGTGGCTTTTTGGGAGGTCCGGGGAGCTATAAATATACATCATTTAGAAGTGGAGGTCCGTGTAGTCCACCGAGCGGACTACAGATAAAACCACGGCTTTAATTGCTCCTGTTTACAGAGACTCCAAAGTCACTTTGCAACTAGGAAGTGGCACCTCTCCTCATTTGGATTGGGGCACCCTACAGCCGGGGCACCCCACAACCAGGACACTCACGACCCCCTCCTTTAATGCACATGTTAGAACAACAGAGCCTCCCTCCAGCAAAACAGCCCCTCCTCTCCCCTCCACTGTAAGCATATGTGGACTATTCAGTGGGATGGGTAATTTATTAAAATCGACCTAATTTTCCGTGATATATTAAATCTCTGCCTCAGTAATCGCGAGCCCCATTTCATTGAGCGAATTAGGTGCCCACTGCTCGGTGCGATCAGAGGCCTGGAAAATGAGGCACGGACTGGTATTAGAGAGTGTTCACAGCCTGCTAATGGTTGGGGGATGAAATAGATTACCACAACATTCATTACAGTTCAGCAGCCAAATATAAGCACACGGTCAGCACCGTCATTACACAGGCCTGTTTAAACACACGCCGGGCTTCAGAAGACGGACGTTTTGTGGCATGGGGGCCCCGGCGTGGTGAGCTAAGGAGACATTTATGCCGCTGTGCTGTTGCTACATCAGACACCACAGAGTGGTTAAACAGATCAAGACACTTCAGTAATGTTCAACATTCAGTTCAAGGAAAAATGTCGCATTTTAAAAATGATTTCGTTATGTGTCTTGTTGGCTCAATACCAATCTTTGAAAAATTGGAAGGACTCGCTTATTATATAAAACTAATATCAACCTTTGACATCTTGATAAAACAGCAGCCAGTGAACGGGATTAAATCAAACCAAATGCCCTATAACTGAAACGTTAGTGACACACTCTCACTTTAAACCTGAAGTGAGACATGTTCTTTTGAAAGTTTAAGTGAAACTTTCAGGTAAAATTTAAATTTGTCATATTTTCTAGACAATATCGTATTTTTTACGCAATAAGTCACACTTTTTAAGTTGTTTGACTGATCATGCAATTTAAGAAGTAACTTCTACATTAAAAAAAAATACCAGTACATGCTATCTGGAGCCACTAAGCCACGTTTACACAAAACAGTAAACGTTCGTTGTATTTTTTGAGTATCTGTTTACACGGCAACAGTACTCTGAATCACCGAAAGCTTTGTGAAGCGACTCCCAAGGAAGAACTTTTTGACAACGCTCTGACTCCATCTCCATGAAAACACTATTTGTCTTTGTATAAATGGAGGTAAGTGCACATTTTTCTGTGGTTTCATTATAAAAACAACAAACTCAGCTCATGGTCCTACACGCTAACTACATAGTTTTCAGTGTTTCTGTTGTTTCCGTGCAAACAAAGATCGTTTTCAAAATATTACTGTGTAAACTCAAAACTCTTATGAATATATGTTGTGTTCACTTTATATCAGTGGCAATCAACCTGGGGTCCATGGATCGCTTTGAGGTGAATCAGTAATTGGCTTTACCGTAATGTTTTAAGAAAAGTAGAAACTGTGAAGTGCTTCTGTAACCTTCTCAATGGGACTCAAACGAAGAAAGAGCTGAAACCGCGTATGTAGACAATGGCTGCGGGTCCCTGCAGCCAAACCCGGCCAACACTGAGCCAAATCATGAAGCCAGGATGCATCTTGAAGACATCAGAAATACTACGACGGGTCCCATTTAACACGTTTGATCACAATCACATATGTTGAACAATTTACTCATTTTACGATTGGTGTGTTAAGCAAAGTGCCTTGTCTCGTACTTAACAGTTATTGGACCAGAGACAAAAATATATATACGTATTTTCATGTCACACAAGCAATATTAGCATGCTGTTTAAGTCAAAATTATGTGTGACATTTTTATGTGATATACGTACGAACATGCAAAGCTGATGCCGTGGGGCATTTTTGCATGAGATCATTTCTGTCAGCAGCCATTCTTATAAATTAAGTAGGTGAAAAACAATACAGAGCTGATGGTAAACCAGCCAGAAACTACACACGCAGGACTATCATTTGATACATGGAGAAGGAGAGATGACTAAGAACCTCGATTTTAAACATTTGTATCTCATCTTCTCTAATAGAAGATGACAGTAATCTAATCCAGAGTCCTGATCAGAAACATCAACATTGGATTCCAGTTAATAGTCCATTCTCTCAAGCATTTCAAGGCACCAAACTGGGCGGTCTGCCTTCAACTTTAGATTGTACAAATGATTTATGTGCAAAAAAAAAAAAAAAAGAGGAAGAAAATGTACATTTCTTGGTTAAGATGAATAAAACTTGTTCACAGCCATAGCAGAAAGTGGATAGCAACAAGTATAGCTCTCCTTGCATTCAGCCAAACCTCAGAACATTTTTTTGTTTGGAAACAGACAAAGCCTGGTCATTGTCATGTTGTTCTGCTTGTTTTGGGGTTGTGGCAAAATTAGTTGCAACGGAGTTTGAGGTTCCAAGACAGCATGCCTCCATGATGTTTGGGCCACCATTTGTCATTATACAATTTGTCGGTACTGCTTTCAACAAACAGGAAGTCCTGGAAAACCAGGAGAGGAACTGGCAGGGACGTGTCTCGTCCGACGAGCACACAGGAGACAACTGATGGGATTGGACAAATTCAAGATGGTGTGGTTATATGTGATGGTGGGGACTTTTCCTCCTAGTTTTTTTTTTTCTGAGGAGGGAGCCAGCACATTTGGACAGGCTGCCAGCCACTGTAGCGCGTGAGAGCTCCATCCCACAAAAAAACATTGTCATTCTTGTACACTTTTTTTCGCCTCTGG
Organism: Parablennius parvicornis; assembly: GCA_900302745.1. Classification (NCBI taxonomy): domain Eukaryota; kingdom Metazoa; phylum Chordata; class Actinopteri; order Blenniiformes; family Blenniidae; genus Parablennius; species Parablennius parvicornis. The sequence continues at coordinate 23,166 of OMNM01014847.1, read as the reverse complement.
TTTTTCTCCTGAAACACAAGTACCCATGTGTTCCAATAACTCGAAGCTGCATTTCGGTTTGCACTCCCAGATTTCCATTACTTCCCCTCCCTGTCTTCCAGTGGTTCCAGCTGCTGTTGTTGGATTGCATATTGCAGCGTGATCCTTAGAGGAAGGCATTGTTATGGAGGTTGGGTCTACTGCACTAGAATCTATTCTAACTCCATTCAACATCCTCCCAGTCTTAACACCACAGCTGTCAGCGGTGTCAGTACATGATGAGCTGTGACACCACCGAATCTAGCAACGCTTTGTCACCCTGATACACTTAAGCATTGGTTACAGAGCTCCGGCTCAGCAAAGACATGCTGTCAAGTAAGGAAAGACCATTATCTGCAATAGACACAAAAGTACAGGGGATCCCTGCAGACACCGAGATGATTAAGGGCTAAGTGTCATTCTTCCTGTCTTGGTGTATTTTTTTAAGAGCTCTATCTCTTACTGTCCTTTTTACCGTATGCCTCAGACTTATAGCCCCATCTCTCACGCCTGCTCTGAAAGGACACAGACCCTGACAACCATGTTGGCGTATTATCTGTAGCTAGCTGCCCTGGTCAGACATCACATCTTCTCACAACAACTGCAGAAGGACAATATTTGAGCGTAAATCAGTATGGAGACTTGAATAGACATGGAGGGCTATCAGTGATGAGCACAGCGACAGCTAAGTGTGAGCGGGATTTGCGGTGACGGGAAAATATTTGAGGAACGTGCAGACGAGATTTGCCGTCTTGGTTCTGGAGACCAAAAATAATGAAGCTAAGCCTCGTTGACATGGGTCTGACTGTCGGGGTCTGATTTCTCAATGATGATACCATTAGCATGCCTCTAAAACGTACCAGATATAGAAGTATTATTCCCATTGAGGTCAGTCAAATTGATGCACGCAATGTGCAGCAAGGAAATGCATTCATGATTTCACTTTTTTTTTTTTTTTTTTACTTTCTGCATATTTACTAGCTGAAAAGTGGCAGGTTGGATACACACATTTACTTCAGGTGTGGGAAATCAAATCAACAGCATGTATTAAAAAAAAACCGATGCAAACAACAAATCCTCAAGCTTTGGGAAATATATACTGCAGAAAGTAGCTGAAATCGCACAGGGTTTGTTCCCTTGAAAGAATCCTTCAAAATCGCTGAATCACTCTGTGCTACTTCATACTTCATCAAATATACATTTAGAGCTGCTTGTTATGATACAATCACAATTCCATTTGTGATCATTTTACCTTTGAAGCTTGACAGTACATTTTTTCTGGTACCTATGTTTGATATGCACAACATTCATCAATGTCTGTCAATGGATAATCAACTAACACCAAATGTAAGGCTCACTAACGTTGTTGTAGCTTAACCTGATCCCGTTCATCGTCTCCATTGCTTCACACTTACATTCAACTTAGTCGGCAATTAGGCTGAATTGGACTGTGGGAGGAAGCTGGTGTACCCAGAGAAAAACCACTCGCACACAAGGAGAACATGCAGACTTCACCTGGAGACAATTCTTACCACGATACCTTTAACATGATTTGACTTTGTGACCATTAAGACATCAGTGAAAACAACTGACTGCACACAATAGTTTGAAATATATAAGCACAGATCTTCTTTTTTTTTTTTTGATTGACGTTCATTAGATTAAAAAACCGAAATAGGATGTGATGGCTATTGTTTGATAGAGTCACCTCAATCCATTTGTTTCTGCTTTCTGCTAAGACAGTAATTTCCCAAGTTTGGGCCGTTCGTCCTGAAGTTTGTGATTGAATTCAGTCTTACTACTACAACAGTAAACAGATACCGAAATTACAGACCCTTGATAAGTCTTTAATCAGTATTGAAAACTGCACATTTTTTGCATGTATTGCTTAAATTTGCGCTGCAAAAATGTGGATGAGATATAAGATGCAAACGGGCTTGATATTTTATGATTTTAAAGTGAGCCTTGTCCTTCTTGAGTTTGGGACTAGCTGCACTCAGGTAAATAGCATTTTGGAGTGGACTTGTACTTACTTACAGATATGACCGTTTTATTGATCTTCCTTTTAAATTTCTATTCAACAGAATGCAAGCCCAGACAGCCAACTTCCAAAAATGCTCAACTACTCTCTATAGCGAGAGTTAAGATTTTCATTACTCGCTTGCCCCAGATTTTGGAGCCAGTCTGGTGCCCTGAATGGGAAATGTTTCAGTAACAAGCCTGCCTCACCAGCCTCGAGGCTACCATGAGCCCATCTTAGCAGCCTGAAGAGTGCCATTAGTATTCACAGAGACAGACAGACAATCAGGCTCCAGTTTTATCACTCAGCGTTTGTAAGAATCAGATCTGAGACACAGCGGTATCAATAAAAGATCTCATTTCCAGCCTTACTCGAACAACTGCGCCTCTTTCAACCTACACTGCGGGTATCAATTGTGCACTGAATAATGAAAAGCAATTATGTAGCTAAACAAAGCCATGGCGGTAATAGGCTGTTGTTTTATTTTTATCCAGTGAATGAAAATAGATTCTTGCGGCTGTGTGTGTGGTTTTCTTTTTGGAGATCGTGTGGGTCACGCTCAGGACACAATCCTCCTCACACCAGTCTCACAGCGTTATTGTGATGAAGGCTTCAAATCCAGATGAATTAGGTGGCGAGTCTAAGTGAATATGGAGGGACAGCGGCAGACAATCTGGCTGAAGCGAAGAGGAAACAGAAGTCGGCTGCTTAGATTGTGTCTCAATTAATTATTCAAGGGCCAGATTCTCTATCCAATGACCCCAGTAAAAATGCACAAATTATTTAGCGAGCTGCCACATCAGCGCTTGGTGTGAGTACATGAAGCGCGGACTCACACTGAGGTCGCCTACCACAGGAGGTATGCGAACCTCTGTACAGTCTGCTCCACCGCATGACACACTGCCTCATGGGTATTGATGGCTGTATCAATGTACGGAGGTACAGTTTCTCTACCTGTCACACATCCTGCCTGTCCGCATCTGCCTGATCTGATAAGAGAGGTGAAATGTACGCCCTTGTAATCAACAGTGGCTAATTCGGACAAAACAAAATCCGATATCTTCCCCCTGATTGAAAAAACCTGACACGCACAGTATGAGAACAAGAGAGAGTACACTGTAAAACTGCACACACAGATTACAGAACTTGGTGTCCATAAAATTGAAATTCAAGTAGTTTGCATATAATTTGAGGTAAATAAGGCAAGAACAACAAGTAAGGACAGAAGTGTTAAGCTGAATGATTTTTTATTTTATTTTACTTTAACATGATTTTTTTTTTTTTTTTTTTTAATAAACATATGTATATGTACAATCATACATGCTAGATGGAATAATCAACATGCAAACTAGTGCTATATTGTACTAAAACTAAACTTACTCAGCCCAGGCTTCTTTTCAACACATGCTTCATTTTATTAGATGTAAGAATATTGAAAATTATGTGACGTTTGTTCATGAGGAGGGTTAATGTCCAGTACATATGTCCAGTACATACCCTGTTGACCTTCCTGTTAGTTCATAATCAGGGAGACTTTTGGGGATCTTAAAAATGGCTGCTTTATCTCTGTGTTTCCACCTGCGACAAATCGACTAAATTGACTCGCTACACCAGTGGATGGAATAAAGTGGTAGTACAAGACTGGACAGACTGGAATTTGTTGGTGAACTTTAAGAGGACATTTATATTATTGTTTATGTTTACCCACATTGGCTGAGTTTTTTTTTTTATGCTTAAGACTAAAACGTTGACAAATTGAACCCTTAACCTTGATATTTAAAGTATGCAGTTAGTAAACTTTGAAATATTATCTGTTGCAGCTAAAGGCTTCCCAAGCTAGACCCCAGTCTGTCTTTGTAACTCTTGTCTGTTTTAGCGCGAGCAAATCACGAGGCTCTGATCTTTCGGTGGTCCAAATATTCATGGACACATGTCATGAAACATTTTCGCTGCAGTGTCACCAAGACTGAGTCTTGAACTTGGTGACATATGGTGAAATGAGACAGCCACGTCTGACACTGTGATTGTCACCCTGTTATTTTTGTTGCTCTTAAAAAAAAAAAAAAAAAAAAGCTATATACTTTCCACAGCCACTCAAAATGTGTTATAATTTCAAAGCGTGCCAGAGAGAGCGAGGGAGAGAGAGAGGCAGGGTGACGAGTGAGGGGACAGACTGTTTGCACACACACATAAGGTGTATGTGTGTTTGTAGTCCGTGTGATGTGATAGAGAGTTAGCCTTGATCTTGTTAGTGGTGATTGGGGTCTCTGTGAGACCTCACACAGGGGCTTGTGGGTGTAATTGGCCCTGGCAGGCCGGACCCTGTAACCATGTGGGGACTTTAGGGGGAAGAGGCATGGGGAGAAAGAGAGAGAGACAGAGAGAGAGAGAGAGAGGGGACGGGGGCCTTTGTTTGTGGCAGCCGCCACATGTCTGCCTGTGTGGCAGTGCCGAGCTCCCGGGTGTGGAGGCTTGGCTTTGGGGAGATGATTGTTATAGCACTGGCGTTGGCTTTAAAAATGCCTTTTTAATGGGAATGCATTTCACAGGCAAGAGCAATGAGGTCTAGGAAGCCAACATCACATAGACTGGGGTACCAGAAGTTCAGCATGTGCAGGAGGTGGGAGGTGGTTCATGTGTGGAAACAGCCTGCCATCTGCTGCTGGACACCAGCATGACAGGCACACTCTCAGAAAAAGGTCTTAAGGCTTGTGTTTGTCAGATGTTTTACCCTTCTGAGACAAATATTTTATGACAGACGCATGAAATTTCTGCAAGTGAAAAATATATGTAAGAGAAATCTTGATTTTATGTCATTTGATGCTGACATAAACCGAAACATTCTTTGCACATACACACACACACACATTCAATTGAGGTTATTACATTCATTTGACTGTGATTCAGACACATCGGCTTCCTTCATCTCATCCTTTTTCCTGCACTTATTGTCTTCCAGACCTTCTTGTAAACAACCATGATGCACATGTCATCAGTCGTGTAACTGTGGTTGTAAAGTACCTTAATTAAAGATCCATTCAATACATGACCTTTTCCACTTACCTCAAGCACTTTCAACACTTTTCCTTAATGAACAAATGAATTATGCAGTAACCTAGGCTCAGCCAACAAAAAGCATTTGCTGCCTAATGTGTTTGCCTAAATAGCAGTGAAGAGCAGACCCTACCTTTTAAGTGGATAAGGTACCTCTGTTGGGCTTGCAGTAAGTGTCTGGTTTAATTTAATTCAATAATCCCGATAAATGAAATAAATCCCTTTTGGGACATCCATTCCTTGAGTAGTGAGATAATATAAAATGAGGTTCACGGAGAAAAAATTAGGACACTATGGTTGATTGAGCATTAACAAAAAGCAGAAATATTAATACAGAGATATTCTTTATGTTTATAATTTCGCAATAATGAATGAAGGCATCCATGTGGAAAACAATCAGAGCTCAGAGTGGATGACAGCGATTGTGAGGCTTAGTGAAAGAATGCATTAGCATTTTCGCACACTCCCAATGCAAATTGTTTCACTTAAACTTTTTAAATAGCATTTTGTGTTCCGACTTAATTTTAATAAGTTTGCAGATAAGCACGGACTTGAAAGGCAGATCGCGAGTCTTTGGCGACACATTTACTCGCTGCTTGATTCATGAGAGGAAAAAGGAAAATTGAAAAGAATGAAAGAACATGATCTTCTCTGAGAAAATAATCAATTTTTGTGCTGAATCGAGATTATTTAAATATAATAAAAAATGTATCCCTATCAAACATTCATTTGAATTCAATATAGATGCTTGTGTAATTGAATGCAATACTCTGCACAAATTAAAACAGGCCTTTTTGGATACTGCCTTTATTGAAATCACTTTATGTAAATGCATGCAGTTCTGTTTAGGCTGAAATCAATTTATTAAATATGATTGGCGCCACACATACTTGCTATATTAAAAAAGGCCTAAACATGTATTTGTTGTTTTGACTCAGCTTTTCTAAAACAGTTCCAAGCTTTGAATTTGCTCACCTTAATATATTAAAAGAAAAAAAAAAAAAAATCTACATATGGAAGAGTATAAGAAAAAACGTCAATTTCTTAGAGCAGGAACTCGAATCAGTTTAAATACTTTAAAAGACTACACGAAATCTTCTGATCATTTTGTCAACGTCATGAGGATTTCAATTCATTAACTGTGTGCTCTTGTCTTAGAAAACCTGCAAGTGATCTCACTTTAAATAATGGACCTCTTGTACATTTAATTCTGCTGTTCTTCTGCTGTACCTCCTCATTACCACAGTGAACTGTTTTTATTTAACACACGCACACACGTACGCGTACACACACACACACGCACACACACACTCAGACTTATCACTTGTTTCCGGCAACTGCAGCCTCTTGTAAGTCAAATTGATTGAGTCGTCCTTGAACATCTGTTGTTCAGCCAAGCCTCAAAGGTAATCCCGCTAATGGCCCTCTAAGCTATCCACATAAACACACACATAAATAAAAATGTTTCCAAAGAGATTTGGTCATCGACTCGCTGCTAATCAATTCTGCAGCCGCATCTGTTGATGAAGGTTTTGGGGAAGTACAGAGCAAGATATATGTAGCGATCAATGGCTGGCACCGGGCTGACCGGGCAGTGAGTGACAGTCACTGCTCCGCCGGGAGTCAACATTTACACACAGATGGACCGGGCCCGTCGGATGTCTTGGCAAAAGGCTTATGTGTCGACGCACGTGGACGCAGAAAACACACGCGCAATTCAGAAAACACGGCCTGACAGAATGTTGTCCATCAATGACACAAGAGGGGGAAATTACGAGCTCGTGGGAAGCCGAGTCTGTAAAGTGAAGGAGTGACATCCCATAATTTGAGCCGTTGAGCTCTGGCACCGACTGATATGACGGCTGTTGGGCGAATGCCACCTCGAAACGCCGGAGTTTTTCAATTTTTTTTTTCTTTTTTTTTTAAACAGAAAAATGGCTTTTAAAGTGGCAAGCTGTGCACATTTGTCATATTGTGTCACTGACTAAATATAACTTTTGTATTCACGAGATTTACACCTTCAGCTTAACAAGGCTGACACGATCATTACCAAATCTGAACGGCATTATGCTTAAACCAGAACAAAGTGGGAGCTCACGCGCGGGATGATGCGCCATTAATTATCCTGGTCCCACCCCGACTTTTGTCTAGTTGTGTTTGTGATGCACATTCTCCTCAAAGTTCCTGCTGTTTGCTAAATGGAAACGCTCCCGTTTGGTTCGGCAGCACGCAGCACGGCTCTCCACTCTCGAACAAAGACAAACACAAAAAAGAACGGAAACGTACCTGCTGCTTCCCCAACACGTTACCCGTGGGGAGAAAATCGGAAATTTCCTCCAACACCTGGGCTTTACAGCGAGAGAAATATCTGCATATGACAGACCAAGCTGGGCTTTTTTGGATCACTGCTGCTGCCAAGCAATATTCATAAATTTAATTTCCAATCTGCTCGCCTTTTATTAGTTTGGGTGTTATTAAATGAGATTGCTTCATCTTAATATAATATATTTCTGAGACCTGAGAATGTGGCTAGGAGCTGATATTCAAATTCAATAACATGGCCTGTACTTAGTGCATGGCACTAATAAATGCCAATGTACGATGCATATGAAGACGGGGGGCTCAGCATAGAAGTCGCAGCGGGCAATAATAACGCTGCAAGTGTCCTTCAGAGGTGAGATATGACTTCTCTCCACCTCTCGTGCTTCGTCTCTCATATTCCCGAAGAAGCCCAGGTGACCTACATACAGAGATCACCGAGGATGGGAGAGCCAGGGAGAGACGGTGCTTCATATTTCCCCGTATTTTATTAACTGGACTAGACAAATCCCCGAGCAGTGTATACACTGGCTGTGATACTGTATGTCAGAGGGAGGACTGTGTAAATTACAGCTGCGTGGGTGACCTTTACCCGCTACGACGGACGCTGAGGAGATGGACCTGTTGGAATTGGAGCTCGATCAGAACTGTTCGGAGTCGGGAGAAAGACAAACATGTGACCGGTGCGGCCTCGGTTGGTAGCAGTGGTTTGGTGGCTGCGTCTCACCTCTTGACCACCCCGAGGGTTAAAACTTCACGACTTTCCCTTTTTTTTTTCCTCCTGTTTTACCGGTGGAACCTGACAACTGCTCTTGCAAAGGTTGCAGCTTAGGAAGCTTAGCTGCATCGGCGAGTGACCTTTCCTTTTATTATGAATATTTCTATTTCATCGTGATTATAGAATGAAATCTATGCATATGATCAGCACAATGGATTTCTTTTTCATTAGTTGTGTAAAATGCCAGTCAGAGAATGGAGGGGGCAGCCGGGGCTGCCTGCCAGACTAGCCTGCCCCCTTCCTCCTCCTCCTCCTCCTCCTCCTCCCACTGCGCTCCCTCCTCTTACCCCACTGGAGGGATCTGACAATTGGAATTAATATGCGCAGCGCTTTCCCTCTCCGTATGTTGGCTGAGGTTTTCCAGGCAACTTCATCGGGGGGGTAACATTATCGAGAGCTTTGCCGAGAGCTTCTTCATCATGCTCACATCCGAGTCTGCCCAACACTTGTCACTGTCAATCACAAGGTGATAATACACAGATGATTCTCTCATTTGGTTTAATAAAATCTCCAGGCTTATTCCAACTGCAGTCATTACAGCAAATAATTGCTGCATTGAGGTTTTAGCCCGTCCCTAGCCTCGGGGATAAGGAAAGACTATTGATATATGAAGGATTTGAATGATGTTTTTTTTTTTTTTTTTTTTAACCTTTACTCCCCAGTTGTTCATATTCCTAAAATGAATATTATATTTGAATCTAGATTTGGCTTTCTTTATTCAAACTAACATTGTTATTACATATTATCCGGCTGTGGAGTCATCAGTTTTCTGTTTTTTTTTTTATCCAGGTGCTGTCAAGACAGGCTTCACCTGGGACTGCCAATTGTAATTTTTAACTGTCATTTAAACCAGATTGTAGATGTGAATCAGCCGGCTCAAAATTCTCTGAAGATATGGACTGACAGAGGGGAGCATATTTCATCCTAAATTTGAATTCTGACTTGGGCTGAAGGTGAATGGATGGGAAATTCTGCCGGAAAAGCAATGCATAAATCTTTCAGACAGTCGCAATCAAACAATATCCCGTTACACCATTGATCTATGCATCCATCTACTGTACCGCTTTGTCCAACGTAGTGTCTTGGGAGGCCTGAAACCAATTCCAGTTTACGGTGGGTGAAGGCAGGAGACAGCCTGGAATAGTTGCTAGTCCACCACAGGGCACAGACACACACATTCACTATCAAATTAGAGACACAGGTTTGCCGACCAAAAAAGTCCTCGGACTGCAAACTGAGTACTCAGAAGAAACACACATAAGCACAAGAAAAACATGCAAACTTTACGAAAATAAGGTCTCCAAGCATAGAATCAAACTGTGGATATTCTTGCTACACTCTAGCACTAGATCAGAGGTGTCACACATAAGGCCCGTGGTCCAAAAAAGGCACACGAGAGGCTCCAATCTGGCTGCCAACCTACTACGGGCATTTTGACAAATTTCCAAAAGAGTAACAGACACAACACAACAATGAAACCAGAGCTGAAATATCGGTGTCGCAATAAAAGTTAGCTACCGTGTTGCTATCAAACTGGCTTCAAAGCCATGTTGTCGGGGTGGATTTGTAAAATCATGCATAAAGCAAAAGTTACAGGTTCGTTTGTTTTGTTTTTTTTTTACATTTCACAGTATTTTGCACCAGAAGGTGACATTAAAACTGAGCTTTTCAGGAGTAACTGTATCATTCTGTGAAAATATAGACAACTTCATCACATATACGCTGCACCACCGAGTTTAAATTCAATCGTTATTGTGGCGTCGTTTTACCTGTCTGGCCCACTCAAGATGAAATTAGGCTCTATCTGGCCCCTGGACTAACATGTGTTCGACACCCCTGCTCTAGATATTGTTTGTAACTCCCAGTTTACTCCTCAATGATAAGAACAGTAATAAATATGAGCTTCCATTCTTTCATCTTGACAAGCTTTTTATCCAAATGGAGCCAATCCCTGCAGACTATGTGACGTAAATATCACCATGGAGTAGTTACTCACTAATTCACCTCAGATGCATGTTTTTTTCGACTGAGAAAGCCCCACACGTACCCAGGGAGAACGTGCAAACTTCACACATTAAAAAGGTCCTAGAGTAGGAAATAAAACAGATGATTTCCTCGCTGTGAGGAGAGAATGCTAACCACAACACCACGCTGTGAAAACTATTGACCTACTACAAATATCGACATTGTTCGAGCACTCTAGATTTTCTGTATAACTTCTAGTTTGCGTAGAAAGTAGTAAGATCTGACTGCCACTGTACATATAATATTGCTTGCAACTCTGTATAGAATTGAAGTGCACTTCCAGCAGGTCACATATTCAATTAGATAATCCAATCACCCCCTTTTTAATTACATTCATTAGTGTATTTGTTTGACCAAACAAGGTCATAATAATTGATTAGATAAAGAATCAATGGAGGCGACAAAAAAAAAAAAAAAGAAAGAAAGAAAGCTCATTAAAAAGGCAGTGGTGTGGATATTTGCACTCTTGTTTGGGTCAGACAGTTTGTCTCAATGTCGATGGAGGCAAAGCAGGCGTCAACTTATTTGTTTTTCAGGTGGTCTTTGATTTGTACATGTCAAAAAAGTGGTGGTGACCTTGCGCTCGTCGGCTGCCCCATTAAAGAAGCGGGACACTAATTACCTTTGTCACTGAAGTGTACTTGGGACAATATACAATCAGATAACAATAATGAAGTCAATAATTTGTATTTACTCTGAAACTTGGACAATGTCATTTCTCCCAATTAGTGCGCTCACCCATGCATTAAATTAGTTTTTTTTTTTTCCCCCTCTCTCACCCAGAAAAATAATTAGGGGTAATTGTTAGGAAATCAATCAATCAACTGAATGAACTGCCAATGAAGCGTGGTCAAAAACTAAAGAAACGTGTGACACAGATGGTTTGGATGCGTCTTAACCGCAGGGGAATTTGTTGTGCAGTACACCGAAACATTGGAGTGAAGGCAGAGGAAAAGGGTGTACTTTCATGTTTATTTACAATGCCCCCAAGCACCCGTAATTGATTCGATCAAAACTGTTATTTAAGACGCTGATTACTTTTAATACTTCAGCACGAGCGTTTCCACAGCAAAGAGATGAGATTTCACACCTTGCATTGACGGGTCGAAGAAAAAGTAGTTAGAGTTTTAATCAGCGGAGCAGCGAACATTGATTTGACCTGACACGCAGCCGACACCAAAGGTGAAATCGTTCAAACATCCCGATGAAACACAAAAGAAAAGAAAAAAAAAAACGTTCTTTTCAGCATTTTTCTAATTAATTAGGTACGCAGAAGTGGGAAAAGTATTTTCTCCCTAACTCTTATATATTTAGTAACGTCCTCGTTTCTTCAGAATTTGTCTAAATGACTGTACAAAATTAAAAGAACAAAAAACTGTACATAACAAGTTGTGAGTTAGGTGGAACTGATGTACATTTATGCAAAAATACTTTATTTTTAGTGATTGACAATGTATACTCCTCACAAATGTCGGGCAACAAATGTATGACATTGATTCTGGATTGAGTGGGAGTTTAGTCAGTGGTCAATGTCACACTCTAAAATGGCTTTTATACTATGTTCAGAGCATAAAATAACATTATCATTTACTTTAAACCCCCAAAAGTAAAATTTTAATTCCCAAAAGTATTCAAATAAGTGTCCCATTAAGGGTTAAGTAGAAGTACTAATTTTAATTGTGATAGGTGAAGGTACTAAAGTGGTGGTTTAAAAAAAGAAGATTGATTTTATATGTATGTATATATCTTTTACATAACTTTTATTTGCAAGCTTGGTTTTCCACCAATGGAGTTCTGAGGACTGAGTATAAAGAGAAAAAGAAATGTTTTTTGTTTTTTTTAATTTCATGACATATGCAATAAATGAAAAGTTTAAGAAAATCAGAATACAATAACTGCAATAGAGGCTGGGGAGAAAGTAGAGGATAGCGAGGATATATTTTGACCATTTTATGGACATTTCGTATGTCTTGTCTGGAGATTTTTATAATGTCTATATTTGTCATTGTGAGTCATGTTCAGTGGATGCAGCTGCACTGGCCCACTTTAAGGAAATTCAGTTAGTTATATTGTGCATTTGCAATTCTGTTGAACATTTCTTCACATTTTGCTTGAGAGCTTTTGTAATAATATCAAATCAAATACAAGTATTTATGCGCACTTGTTTGTTGTCGATGACCTTTAATTTATGTTTGTAATCATCTGCTGTGTTGTGGTTAGCAATATCACCTCATCGTGAGATGGCTGTGGGTTTGACTCCGGGCCAAGTCAGCATGTTTTCCCTGTGTGGGTCCTTCAGTTTCCTCTCACTGACCAAATGTATGTGAGTGAGGTTAATTGGTAACCATAACTGGCCTGTGTGTGTGTGTGTGTGTGTGTGTGAGTGTGTGTGTGTGTGTGTGTGTGTGTGTGTGTGTTTACCCTTTGAGATGGACATCTTAATCTGGGTTGTCATTTTTTCTTTTTATGGATTTCATATTTTCATTCCATCTGTTAATATTCCAGACTGATGTGTGTTTCATTCCACTGGTTGAGTCCATCCTGACTCTGGCTGAGGTTATTTTTCTCCCTCGTCAATCTAGTTCACCTTTTTTGCCCGCTTTGCATTTAGTTACTTGTTTGTTTGTTTGTATTTTTATTCATTTATTTATTTAATGACATTTTTAACATTATTTGACAGTTTTGTTTGTTTTGGTTTTTTTTTGCAATTACTTTGTTTTGATTATGTGGAAGAAGTGTTTTTGTTTTGCAGAACTATTCATTTTGTTTCACTGTTTGACATTCCATTCCATCACTTGAGGTTTCTATTCATCTATGATCATTTGTGTCACTCTGTGACTGTACATGCAGTAATAGATATTGCATTTTATGGTCACATTTTAAAGTTGTCTACATGTTTGACAATACAACATCTTTTTGTGGTTGTGCTTTGTTTTCTTTGTTTGTTTTTTTGGTAGAGTTGCCGATTCATATTTGTTGTTTTTGTCTCACATTTGTGTTTAGGCTTTTATAGGCGCTATTTTTTATATTTTGGTATTTTGATTGCTGGTATTAAATTTACGTCACTGTATCACATTTAGTGTCGTTCTTGGATCAGTTTGAGGTGAATTTGGATGTGGACTGGATGTGCATATAATGCTAATTTAGCCAGCTGCCACTTGAAAGCAAAACATACTAAAATAAACACACACAGCAAGTCTTGATAGCAAATGTTTCAGCTTTCACTTCCATTAACATTCAAGATGTTAAATGGCTAAGTTTATGAAGTAGTCGCTGTCGTTTGTGTACTCACTGATTCAATCTCAACAAACTGCAGATGTTCGTCACAAATGATTCTCTTTAAAGCGCTCGAGTCCGTAGTGTGACAGGAAAATCAACAAATCAGCTGAGAGAACGTTTTCCCCTCTCGACTAATCAGGATCTGCGCCCTGGTATTAGAAACACCCCTCCGGTGGCCGTCTGTCAAACTGAGTCGCTGGCTAGCTAGCATTAGCAGAGTAGATGACAACTACAGGAATAGTGAGCACTTTCTGCATAAATTAAACTTGTAACTACACCAACGACTCGTTAAAAGGGACTTCGCAGATTTTAACTTGACACGGTGAGTTACGTCCTGACGCTTCCTTACGAGCGGAAGCTAAAATTAAAGAGTTAAACCGCGTTAGCGGCGCCAGAGCTAGCTCTTGAGCTAATGTTGTGCTTACTGTTGAGTAAGCCAAGAAAAACAGGTTACAGCTTTCGTGTGGGGACATTAAGTTCAGTACCTTTACCCTGGAAGTATATTTGATCTAATTTACAGCTGTCAATTAGCGTTACGTTGGCTTTTGTGATATACCATATGTTAATCTTGGCTAACGTAGAATAAGGATATGCAACAGCCTAGTTAGCACAAAGCTGACCCATAATAAAACAGACGTGTGTTTTAAAGCCATTTGTCACAGTAAATCTTCTTATTTAGCTCTAAGGTATTGTGTTGTTTATACTTTTTCTTCAGAGATGACTTGTGCTCACTTCCGATTGAGTTGTAGCATTATATTCGAGCTGAATAGGGGATTGCGAGTAGGTGTTTGTGTCTCTCTAGTGCTGCAGCAATAATCATTCCCTTGACTTGCCGTTTTGTTTTTTTTAGGCGCAGCCTATGGCCCGGACAACAGTTGTAGTGGGACCTACATAAAAAAAAAAGAGGGACACCCAACAGAACCTATGAATGAGTAATGAACTTAAACCCCTTCTGGAGCATGTCTGCCAACACAAGTCGTAAGGTGAAACTGAAACCACTCAAAAGAAGTCACATTGTGTCACTGTACAGTAGACAAACTGCTGTAGGTCAAACTGGACAGATGTTAATGTGTGGAAGGCTTGATTTCACATTTGCATCACGAGATATTTGCATGAATTGTGGTTCAGTAATGTCAATTATATGCCAATTATATGGTTATTTACAGTACATCACATGTACTCTGCGCTATCTATACATACAAACAAAACAGGCTTCACTGACTGCCTTGAGCTTGTTTTTTGCAAGAATAATGTGTTTTATTTGTATGTCACAATGCGTTGCCTATTGAATTTGCCGGGTTTTAGTACTTGGTCTTTTATTGCTTTAAGCCTTGTTTCAGCCTTCAGTCCTGCACCTGTTCCCAAATGCAGTGTTGTCCCAGGAATCCTGCTGAACTTGATATGTTATTACTCAAGTCAAGGTGTGGTCTCACACACTTGTTGGGCATATAGACGGTTTAAAATTCCAGAACCACTGAAAAATAAAATGTCGTTTGACAGCAGCATGACAAAGAATAACTTTTATTAGTCAGTTTGTTAGTGTAGAAAACATTTAGCATGCTGGTGCAGTTTGAGGTGGAGAAGAGGCCAGATGACCTTGAGCGTGTGTGTTAATTTCTTTCTGCTTAGTCACAGAACTATATCAGTCATTCTGCTGTCAGTTCAGACTTTTGTGAATGTGCAGATCAGTTTCATTAGTGTGCTATCCTCTGCGTGCGTTCATGACACACTTGTGGTTGTCGGCAGTGTTTATTGTGACTTCTCGAAGCGCCCTGCCACTCTACACTCCATTTGAACAGTAACGCCACACTATCGCTGCTCTTATCATTCTCAACAGCATCCATAAGATACAATGATAGCTATGCTGGATGGCGCTCGCTCGTGTCTAGACGCGGCTTCCTGATAAGCTGTGAAACCAGATGGGCCGTGTAACACGAGAGGCAGGTTGCAGCAAATGGTCACTGCTCTGAGCCAACGGTGGCCCTCTCTAAAGGGCCACCGTTTCTTCCACACAGGCTTTCTCTTCTTGATGGGTCTGCTTTTTAACAGTTTTCTGTGTTTCTGCTGAGCAGCAGAGATCTGACAACGAAGATCAGAGTGGGCACGGGGAGCAGAGAGCCAGCCCGGCCCGGTTGTCCTTTGGCAAAAAGCAGCTTCCACCCATCCCTAAGAATGCAGCCCCCATTACCAAGCCCACCTCTGCAGGGACTCCAGTCCAGTCGGCCAATGGCATACACGCCTCATACGGGCCATTCTACCTGGAATACTCTCTGCTGGCTGAGTTGTACGTACCAGTGCTTAATTGGGGTTAAGTTTAGCTGATTTAGTTGTAAACAACGTGCACTTCACGTGATGCCACTTGTACATTTTATGCACTTGTAACAAGTATATTTGATGAGTTTCTGTGCTTAAACGGTCACTTTTTGTATTTGCTGTAAATGTTTCTCGCAGCACACTCGTGATTAAACAGAAGCTCCCTGGGATTTATGTCCAGCCATCGTACAAGTCTGCTCTAAGTAAGTAGGCTTAATAACATATGCCACAGAAATGTTTTGAGTTTTAAGTTAAACATCTCATCAGATCTCATCATTCAACTGCATGATTCACTAGGAACTAAATTTAAATATATAGCTCTCTTTTTGTCTTATTCTTGCCTGAATTGACCCAAAAGGGAAAAAAAAAAATCTAAAACTTCATGTCTTCCACTCTTTTAGTGTGGTTTGGAGTGATATTCATCAGACATGGCTTGTACCAGGATGGCGTCTGCAAATTCACTGTGTATATTCCAGATAACTATCCAGATGGGGAGTGTCCTGTAAGTCCACGTAGTTGCTAGTGTTTCAACTTGGAAGCTATTTAAAAAAGAAAAAATCATTATGATTTTGAAGTTCTGTAAATGTTTACAGATGAAAGATGCTCGTAGAAGCTACACGATCAAACACTCTAATGACCTCCCCTGTGCTTCCATTCAGAAATTAGTCTTCGACATCCCAGTCTTCCATCCGCTTGTTGACCCGGTGTCTGGAGAGCTTGATGTCAGAAGAGCTTTTACCAAATGGAGGTTTGTCCATTTGTTGGTTTTTTTTTTGCTAAAATGACTGACTATCTTCATTCACATGATGGTTTGCATCAATATGAAAACTCTGTTTTAAAGAATTTCCCTCTGGAATATTTCTACTCTAATTCACATGAATTATACTCCGTTAGTTTACTTGTGTCAAAGTTTGAACTCTTAATTTCAGTCATATCTGCTGAATATACTTTATAATACCATTAGTATACGATATGCACGACCTGTTTTTAAATGAAATTGCCAAACTGTGTTTCTTACAGACGGAATCACAACCACATCTGGCAAGTCCTGATGTACGCGCGCACAGTTTTTTATAAGATCAACACTACAGACCCACTAAATCCAGAAGCCGCTGTACTGTGAGTTTGTTTTTTCCCTTTATATCTGTTTGTGATCAGCTCAATCAGGAGCTTGATATTAAACCATCTGCTACAGCTTAAAAAAATTGACTTATTTCTGTTAGCTATAAGTGAACATGCACTAAGCCATGGTTCTCAAAGGTGTCCTAGTAGCCGTACTACCAACACTTTCATTTCTTACCAAACTGGTTTCAGGAAAAACAAATCTATATTTACAGAGTTTTTAAGGGTTCAGTCGCTTCTTGTGTGGCATCTGAAGTCCTTTTCTACATTAATAAACTCACAACAAAGTCCATGAGCTACAAGCAGGAGGGCATCTAAAAAGACTTTAGCATCCGCTCTAACCACTGAATAGTGAACTACTATATACAGTGTTATAGTAAATCTAAAGTTGCAGCACTGTCACACTTTGTTGTTTACTGTTTTATGTATTTGTTGCCACCACTCATTGATTTGAACCAACTGTTGAGGAGGGAAATTCTGACATCTGTTCGTTAGTCAGATCAGATGTGTTTTTGAGAGCTGCATCTCTTTTTGCAATCTCGCAGTTAATTGCATTGATATGTTGAGAACCATTATCCTGATGTATTAAAGATATCATAACATTTAATGTTGATCCTTTAGTGACCTGTGCTTCTCTCAACAAGTCGACATGCTGCTTTTTAAGCCATGTATCTATGATTTGTTCCCATTAATCCAGGTATGAAAAGGATGTGCAGCTTTTTAAAAGCAAAGTGGTGGACAGTGTGAAACTATGCAACAGTCACCTTTTTGACCAGCCCAAGATCGATGATCCTTACGCAATAAGGTCTGTGAAACTGTCCTCGTTTTCTTCTTCCAGTGGTTTAAAAACTCTCTGACTTGATGGCACAATAAAAGACGTCTTTCTGTTCTCTTGGTTCTAGTTTTTCTCCGTGGAACCCAGCGGTGCACGATGAAGCAAAAGAGAGGATGTTTGCATACAAAGTAAGTCTTTCCAAACAAAGGCGTGCCATTTTAGTAGGTGTAGCTTATAGCAACAAATGCTGGCTTAAGCTGAAGGCTGGACTGGACATGGTGGTCACTGGGCCTGTGCTTGTTCTGTATGCTCTAATTTCCTTTTGCTGCCTTAGCGACGGCCTGAGGATCACCACAAGGGAACACAGGTGTCCGGGCTGTCTTGGGTGAAGCCCGGCTCGACTCAGCCCTTCAGCAAAGAAGACAATCCTCCCCCGAGCTGAGCCTGCATTGGCCCACCACGGCCACTAGAGGGAGGCACAGCGCCACCCAGCTCGCCTCAGCTATTTATGGGAACTGGATCCTGGAAACAGTTTGGGAGAACTTTTTATCAACCCTTCCACCTTATCGCTCGGCTTTAAAAGCTTTTGTAGGCATCTTCTCTAATGGCTTTAGAATAAGGAAACCAAGTATGTATGATATGTAAATCGACGACAAATGGATGTCTGAACAACCTCATTTAGGCTTGGATGCAACCAAAGCGCATCCTCACTTTGATTCTCTGATCCATGCACATGTTCGCTTAGGTGATGGCTGATTTTCCCAAAAGGCGGTGGATTGTGTGAGTATAGCAGATTGCATTGATTCATCGAGTGGTGCAGATTTCATGTCTGATTCCTCCTGCTCAAATTGGCTCAAGACTGTTTGTGAGATTTGGCGTGTTGTTACCCTCAGCTCTGTGAGCGCAACATCCTGATCCACACGTGCCCATTACATTACCCAGTTAGGCTGACAAGATTTGTTTTATATTTCCTGTTGGACAAAAACGTTTTTCTACTGTGTAACCCACATATACGTCTTACATAGTTCTTAATATATATATATATATATATAAAGCAAAGCAGGCAAGTATGGTTTTAAGTGACATGCTGAATAAGCATGCTTGTTTTTATTTCATTATGTTTATGTATCTATTTGGTTATTAAAGTTTGTATGTAAATAATCAGTTGGAGTTTTTAATAGACACATCTGCATCAATGCTTGGGTTTTGATTTCCATCAATGTTTGCAGTTTCTTGTCAGCTTATTGTGAATTTCCGAAACGCTCGAGTCAGTTACTGCAGGATTAGGAAGGAAAATCAAATGTTTTGATAAGGTTCGGTTGTTAAATGGTGTCTGAGCAGCATTAAAATTCATAATAAACAGGACTTCAGTCCATCTACGAGGCTTCATACTTTGAATCCCACACAAAGCTTAATTTCTTCATTTTTGACCAGCAAGCAATATGCAAATATTGTCAGTAAAAACAATGAGGGAATGTGGGAAACTGACCTGGAAGTGATCATATAATGACGGCGGATACGGTGCTCCAACATGTCAGACCTTTTTTTTGGCTCAAGAGAAAGACAACGGCGTGAGTAGATCCTTGTCCTCTTCATGTGTGTGAGATTTGACGTGTTCTCAACAGAACCAGTACTTCTCCACAACAGAGTTGAAATCATGTTCACTGAAATCAATAAAAATGAATATTTAAAATGTCTGTTTAACTTGTGTGCTATTTTCTTGTGTATTTGATTCAAAGTGT
>OMNM01014832.1:18562-31489 GCA_900302745.1 Parablennius parvicornis | reverse complement strand
CCCCCCTGGTGGTCACATACACACAGGACACTTCTCTTCTGCTCCGGTGGAAAACAACACAAGTTCAGATCAAATTAAGGTCGGGGGTGGGGGGGGTCAACAAAGGGATGAGGTATTTTCATACCAATACATCTTTTCTATTGCTTCATCGACCCCAAGTTTCTTTTTACAAGGAGAAAATGTAAAGTTCACACAAAAGTACAAACCTGGACTCAAACTATGGGGGTGACAGTGCAAACCACTAACCTACTAAATGGTGTGTGCATGTGAGTGTGTTTGTGTGCATGTGCGTATGTGTGCATGTGTGTGTGTGTGTGTGTGCGTGTGTGCGTGTCTGTGTGTGTCTGAAAGGGTGAGCCAGAAGGCCTCTCTATGGGCAGAGTTACCTCCCAGCCAGGAGCTAGGCTACAGTCGCTCATGGCCTGGACCAGAGTTTAGAAGCATGGCGGTGGTCTATCACTGATAAGATATTACAAGTGGTGCTGATATGCACAAACATGAAGGCACAAAGAGAAGCAAGGGACAAAGAGAATGAGTGTGAAAATGTAAACAAGCTCATGGCCTTAAATGGATTGACCATTCTTGCAGGAAGAGAAGAACTGGGATGTACCAGTCCAAGTGCTCTCTGGGAGTCCTCTAAATAACCTAGTGAACGAAGCCACAATGTGAATTTGAAGATTTGATGACAAGTGTAGTGGCAGCTGGTGATACATTTCTGAGGTGGGGCTCTTCATGATCATTCAATTTCAGCCAATGACGCTCTTTATTGGCCAGCCGCCAGGTTATAAGGAATAGTTTTATAGCTACTGCAGCATTATGTGACATCTGTCAGGTGTAATTGGTGAACTTTTAGTCAAGTACACATGCAAACCAGACTTTGCCTTGATGTGCTACTTGCACACACCACTTTGGTCACGTCGGTGCACAGCTTCTTCTGAAAAGGAGTGATCATGGCCAGTTTGCAATCTGCAGACTTTTCCTGCAGCTGGCTGCTCAGAGACCAAACTTATCTCCGCTGCTCCAAAGGAAGAAGGCTATTTTTGAGAAAAAAAACAGCTCTTAGCATATTTTCCACCTCATAGCAATGAGAAAGAGACTTCGTTTGTGAGTTGACATTTTGTTAAAGAGTTACTGATGCCAGAAGTGCGAATCTCTGAACATCTTGACAACTTTACCAAAGTTCACTGCGCTTGTAAATGAGTCTGACCGAGTTTGACTGTCTTTCTATCAGTGGTGGCTTGAAAAATGTATAGATACAATAAATACAATTTACGTATTGAAAAGTAATTGTCAACTCTGTTCACAGCTCAAATGTGTCTGACTTTTGATTTTTCAGCATTCCCATTCCATACTGAGTTTATTTGGGGTTGTTTATTTGTTTGGATCTAAATACATTAGGCCAAATGAGTGTGAATGTAGGTTCTTAAACTTTTGGCTTCCATGTGACTGAATGCTGGTCTCTAATTGGATACTTAAAGATTCTCCTCGGGGCGCAGAGAGCTGGGCCTCTGGCCAATCAATGCTTTTTCTGTAATTCTTAATCCAATCTGATTGTGCTACCTGTCAATCAAAGTCCCGCCCCTGGCCGCAAGCGCGTGCTTGCGTGACTGCGTGGGTTGATGGATTTTGTTGCCTCTCTGGATGGAGCTTTGAGAGAGCTACTGTACAAAATGAGCTCCTGGACTGTATACTGTCTGTAACAAGGGAGCAAATAAACAAAGAAGCTCAAAAGAGTGTTTTTTTTTTTTTTTTTTTATCAATCCAGGCAGATAAGAGGACCGATGTTTGATCACAGTCCCAACTAGTGCTTGACCATCGCCACATTGATGACAAACACAACTTGCAGGAACGTTTTTTTGAGTTAATTCCTCTGCTGTCAGCTACATTTGAGTTCATCGCTACTACATTAAGAGAGCGTCCCGCTGCCATCATTCCCGAAGATCAGAAAAGTAAGCTCATTTGCCAGGCGTATGATGGAGCCAGTGAGATGAGGGGTGACACTGCAGGTGTTCAAAGAAAAATCAAAGATGGCTACCCAAATGGCTACTATATCCACTGCTATGCACATCAACTCAACCTGATCATGCAGCAGGCCACCTCTCACATTTCCAAGGTGAGAATCTTTTTTTCTGACCTGGGAGGGTTTGCCAGCTTCTTTTCCAGATCACCCAAGCGTACAGCCGTTCTTGATGAAAGAGTGGCCCATAGACTGCCGACATCCAGCAACGTCAGATGGAACTTTCACAGCCGAGCCATCAACACTGTGTTTGAGCACAGAGAGGATCTCATGAAATGTTTTCAGAACATACGTGACTCGGGTGACTTTGACACCATTCCCATCAGAGAGGCGGGAGCCATAGCCATGCTGCTGCAACATCAGGATTTTAAGTTCTTTCCGGAACTTTTTCATCACATCATGCCACATGTGGACCTCCTCTATGCCAAGCTCCAGAAGAAGAACATAGATTCTGTTCACATCAAAGGAAGCAGCCAGCAGTTTGAACAGGACATAAAAAACATCAGGTAATAAGTATTCCTGTTAGTATTATGATCATCACTATTTTCATGATCTCTTTCCCCCCTTTTGTTTATAATTATAACTTATCCTTATCCTTCACAGAAATTCTCTCCATTCCATGGGTGAGGAAAGCAGTGGCTCTCCGCCAGCAAAGAGACGTCGGGTACTCAGTTCAAAGGGTTGCAGAAGAGGTGAGTCGTGTTGTGTTGTAGAAATATGTCATAGTACATGTTTCATTGGAGGTTGTAATACTTGCTAGAGTAGAAATGTGTTTGGAATTACCATTTTAAATATATCATTGTCATTTTGCAGAGATGTGATGAGATGGGACAGGTTTGAGGAACATCACAGGTCTTTTTCTGAAGCTGCACTGCACAGCACTTTGAAGGTCTACCCAATGCTGGATGGAAGCAAGCTGAAGACAGAACTTGGGCTCATCTACAGCAAAGAAGAGTTCAGAGCCTGTTGTGGTGCTGTGGACCTACTCCAGCTCTTCATGGAGAACAATGTTGAACGAGGTCTTTTCAAAAACTGTAACTCACTTAAGGATCATCATCACCACACCCATGACCACCATACCCATGACCACAGCAGAAGCTGAGAGGTGCTTCTCAACCTTGAAGAGAGTAAAAACCTTTCTCAGAAACACCATGACCCAGGAGAGGCTTAATGCACTGGCCATGCTCTCCGTGGAAAATAGACTGTTTTGGGAAATGGCAGATTTCAATCAGAAAGTGATTTACAAATTTGCTGGACTGAAGCAGAAGAGAGCAAAATGTATGTTATAGTTTATTGTTATATTGTGACACCCACCCTCCAGTGCCTCGCCCCCAAATGTATTTGCCGCCACTGCTTTCTATTGGTCCACCTGCTTTGTTGTCCAACCAGCCGGCTAAAGTAAGCTTTCCCTCAGTACCTGCTGCTCTTCAGAGCAGCCGGCCTCAACTTTACCTTGATCATCTCCGGAGCCACTGGCTGGGAGAGGATCCTTTGTTCTGGTAGCAGAGCGCCCACTCTGCCAGCTCCTCCAGCATCTTTATCTCCTGGTGGAACCTTTTTGGATTTAAACTCAAAATGTGTCAGTGACACTCAATTCACAAAAAAAGTAACTGAGTTGAAGAATTGCTGCCTGAAATTAATTGGGAGTTAATTTTTGAAATGATGCAGTGAAAAGTTTCCACCGTGCTTGTAGAAATGTATGATTTCTATTTTCGATGCGTATATTTTGCTCCATCCCCTGCAGCCATTTCTCCCTCATGTTTTTGCTCCTCCTGGACATTCTCCTCTCTGGCTGCACCTGAACACACTACCACCTCACAGTGAGAAATTTACATTTAAAGGTCAAATATTGTATAGTTCTTCAATCATCTCACACAGGTGACAGAGGTCCAACAACATTGCAGCTATTCAAAATGTCTTTCACCAAATCCAGCCTTGGTCTTGAATTTGAGCCGGTCTAAAAGTCTCTTTAGCTGAAAATATTGTGTGTCTGTGTATGTTACTTAGTTTGGCCCTGTATGTTATTAGAGTTGCTACAAAGTAGCTGTGGCTAGGAAGTCTGCCTGTATGCAGGCTTCCTGAGACACTGGTGGGGCCAATGAGATTCTAGATAATAAGTCTTAAAGAGGATTTTGTCTGTGGGATTTACCTGCCTCTCTCTCTCGGTCTCATTGGAGAGCAGCTGAAGCACTTCAGGCTCTACATGCTGCAGATGAAGCCGAAGCTCTTTGGCCTTTTGATCAAGCTGAGGCTCTTTGGCAAGCTGATTCAGCCAAAGGTCTTCAGTTTGCTGATCCAGTCGATACTCTTCAGGCTGCAGTCGTTCCTCAGACTGAGGCTGTAACTGGCTCTGGCTACTGCTCGGCTGCTCCGGCTATTTGAGGTAGAAAATGTGAGGATAATGAGGGTGCAGCCATTAAAACTAGCAACGCAGAAAAAAATTAAAATGAGGGACCAAGATGTAGACAAGCCCAAAATGCAGAATTAAACAGAAACGAGGAATACCAGGAGGTCTGGTCAGATAGAGAGGACAAGACAGGAGGAAACTGGCAGATGATGGAGGATTAATGTGAAGAAAAGTTCAGGACAATGCAGAGAAAGGTCAGAGAAAATGATGGTCGATAAAGAAATGAATACAAGATGGCACAAAAGACAGAGAAAGAGAGAAAAGACACCATTTAAATCCACAGAAGGACTCGGGGAGGGAGGGGAGGAAGAAGTCACAACCCTCTTCAGAATCCAGGAAATGACTGATTTGTGCTTCTTTTGTTTCATTTTTAAAAAGTTGTGATTGGCAGGGCAGATTTTGGTTTCAATTTCGTTCACAGAAACATGGTTCTCTACTATGGACACAATCCCAGTATTAGTATTCTTGGAGTAAAGTCTCAGGACACTTATTGTCAGGAATGCACCAAATAAATTCAATTTTGTTTGCTGAGCTGATTCAGAGGATCTGAGTGGATTCTGGAGAAGTAGTAGAGGTATTTTGACAGTACATATGAAACATAATGTAAAAGATAGCTTGAAGTAACAGACCATCAATAATATCGGTCTAGATTCTGCCTAGACCCAATATAGCAGTGTTAAAGTGTTATTTCCAGGTAATTAATCAAATCTAATCATTGAAATTCGGAAAAATTGAAGGCATGCACTTGTGGGATGTTATAGTGTGGATCCTGTGGGCCGTGGAACTCAGGACCCTGCGGACCATAGAGCCGTTCTCTCTGTTCTAAGTGGGTTCAGTGGAGGTCTCGTGTTGTCCGTCACAGCAGAAGATGGGGCCTGCTCCTCGCCAGCAGAGGCTAACTCTTCTGAGGCGTCCTCGGGATTTGAGAAGCAAAGGAAAATGAAGTGGGGGGAAAAAAATCATGCAACAACTATAAAGTTCATGCATCACCATGCTGAGCCATAATCTAGAAATATATGACATCAGCATATATAGTTGTAGGGATTCAACATTGTTCAACATGTTTTATTGGCTTTAAATGCCAAATAATGTAAAGACTTAATTTTCTAAATGTATAAGCCTGTTAAAGATGTTCATTTGATTTAACGGCACAGTAATTACATCCACAACAGTAAAGAACATTTATCAGTGTTTGTGAAAGCACCACTGAGGCAAGTTATTTTCAATAAACAAACTGCTCCTGATATTTCCCTCAGTTTATTATTCTGTCAGATGGAAAAATAAGAAAACAAGCAAACCCTGAAGGCATTCACAAAACTACTAAAAGCACCTGATCGAGGTGGACCAGAGCCTGCTGGAAGCAGACCACATGGCAGCCTTCAGCTACATACAGAACCTGTTCCTGGTCGACTGCAGGCAGAAATTCATCCCCGGTGATTGCGTCACAGTGGATGAACAACTTGTGCCTTTCAGAGGAAGAAACAAGTTTCTGCTGTATATGCCGAGCAAGCATTCTAATTGCTGCCTAAAGATGTAGGAAATGTGAGAAAAATGATAAATGAGCATGTTAACAATGAAATCCATACTGTGTTGACTGAAATAATATTTAATATAGTCTTTAACCCAGATTAAGGAAAATTAGACAAAGTTTATTGCCAAAAAAGCTTTGATTGTAATTGGAGTCATTTTTGATCCCACTCATGGAAGAGTGTGGGTGTTGGTAGGTCAGAAATCCAAGGGTTAGATGGAATGGAAATTATGGAAATGGAGAAAATCCGAAGAAATCCGGTGAAAGTCAACACAGAAGAACAAGTGTGTGTGTGTGTGTGTGTGTGTGTGTGTGTGTGTGTGTGTGTGTGTGTGTGTGTGTGTGTGTGAGAGAGAGACTCGCTCTTCTAGTAGTATATTTATTTGTTCTCTCTATGTATGTATATTTATTGTGATTTGTTATTGCAATATTCTAATTCAAACAGAAACGTTTGAGATGACTCGAGTAACTTGACTTCTAGGAATCTGTTTGATTGGCCCTTTGAGCATAACAATGTCTGATTTCTGATCATATACACATGAAAATAGTTGGGGCATTTTAGATTTGCATGCATATTTCCTACTAGTATGATTCTATATCATGATGCTATAAGCAGATACCTTTTCAGACACTATTCATTTTCACTATTTATTGTTACTGCTTTCAGAACCCCTTTCACAATGACAAAAAAGACATGGATGGCATGAATACTTTTTACTGGTTGAGAGTATTTTTTTGTGACTGTAACCCCATATCTTTCTCTCACAGGTGCAAAAGTCCTACTAAACATACTGCGCTTGTTGTCTTCTGCTTAAGCCTGATAAAAATGGCAGTAGGGTCAAAGCAGGGACACAATGAAAACATTTGGAGCACTGTGTCTCCAGCACCAGGGTTGGGAAAAGTTGTTGGGACTTTCATTTAGGGAAATATATAAACTGAATTATTTTTTATTTTAGAGCAGAGCAGATGAGACCAGACCATTCTTGCAGTGCTGGCACAGCATGATGAAGATATGTCTGCTGGATCGAGACCAGATTTAAAAAAAATCAATCTAAAAAAACCTTCAGGGAGACATTTCTTAGGTTTTAAATTCCTTGTGCAGTATCACTACAACCCCAAACAACTGTAGCCATAAAGAGATATAAAGGGATTTTCAGAGACAAGAAGGAATCTTGCAACAGATGCCCTGAGCTCATCATCTTTGATATGACCGTGCACCTACTGTATCTGCCCTCAACAATCTGCTCAGATGTTTATCAGCAGGGTCTCCCTACATTTACTGTCTGGTTTTCTTTTCACAATGTGCATTGTGTTGAGATCACTATATGTATTTTATGCATCTAGATGGCTTTACACAGCTCCAAGAGCTGCAACATAAACAGTTGAAATAAGGGCTGAATATTTACTTTACAGAAATAAATACATGAATCACATGTTAATTTGATGATAAGTAGTCCTGTGGCACACAAGATGACCTTCTTCTTGCACGCTCATGGTTATTTGAAAGAGGTTTAAATTGACAATGTGTGTCGCTATCGATGATATGGTTCACTGAGCGATCTTAAGTGAGATGGCAAGTTAAGCATGATAGTGAAGTTTATATATGCGGCTCCTTACCCAGCTCTCTAACCTGCAAATGTAGAAGAGTCTGGTGTCAAAGGAAGGTGAAACCAAGGAGAAGAGCTGATTCCAGCAGATATGACTCCTACTATTTTAATTCCTCATGAGACTCAATGTGATATCAAAGATGAGATGAAAGAAACAGATCAAGAATAGCTCTGTGTTTGTGGGACAAGGTGCTGTTTTATATGCTTTCCATGACTGCAACAATATTCACAAGGCTTATTTTTAAGATGAAACGTTTTTTTTTTTTTTTTGGGTTTTTTTTTTAGGTTTACTGGTACAAATGCTAAGAAGTCAGTGCTGATAAACATGGGATATATTAAGGACCTGTGTTCCTGGGGTCCAGATCTTTATGTACTTTGTGCTGGGCTGTGATTCCCACCATGTCCCAGCTGATTGTCTGACCTCACGTCCTCCTCTGTACAACTCTGGTGCTCTGCTGCATGCAGCTCCTTAATTGTTGTCAGGTGTGAGTCAGTTAGTCTGCCACCTCCCAGTTCTCCTCTTGTCTTTGTGGCCACATTTACACCTGGTTTTTAAACAAAAAACAACCAGATATTTCCCCCTCAGTGTGTAAAAAAAAAAACCCCCCTTTACAAATGATTTACATAAAAAAAACGTTTACGCGGACCCGCATATACACCTGGTTCAGAGCTACTATGAGCATGCCAAACCTGTAGGGAGCATTGTTACAAGAAGCACGAATAGCATGGATGACTTCCTGTTCCTGCTTCAATAAAGACGCAACGGTTGTTGTTTGGACCGACGTAACAGAGCGTTTGTGATTGTAAATGCAAAACGTAAAAACAAGTACTGCTTTCACTGGATTCATTATCATAGCAAAACTTTAAACACGGGTCGCACACTGATGAAGCAATCAGTACTGATGGCGCATATTGCGTCAGTTTAGGTGAGTCATAGCTGCGTTTATGTGTAAAAGCAAGGCCCAATCGCAATGGAATATCACCGCTTTTTAAAAAAAAAAAACATGTAAGTGGAAACGTGGCCTGAGGCCACCTTTACATGTACCTGGGTAAACTTTTGTTCTTTTGCAGGTTTTCATTTAAAAAAACAAAACAGAAAAACAATTCAGGCTGTAGTTCACAATTTTAAAAACGAATATGCAAATGATAAAGAGGAACCTAAAACCACTCATAGATGTATGGGAAGTTATCGTCTAACAATGGCCAGTATCTAAGGCCAAGCCCTAGACTCCGAGAAGGACCCAGGTCTGTCAGCACTCCCCAGCCAGGCAGCTCTTAGTTAGTATCTACTGTTATGTTATGAAAATGTAAGGTTTTGTAAGGAAAAGCTTTAATTAATTCAAATGTTCAATATAGTTTAATGATATTAGTGGAAAGTCGTTGACCAGCTAATGTTTTATTCTTGATAGCGCAGAACATTTTTAAACAGTATTCATTCCTTGTAACCTGATTTCTTCCAATAACATGTTTGTCCTTGCATGTGATTGTGGCGCATATCTCTTCCGATTGTTCGTCAACTATGCTTACTGGCAGTTCGCCAACTAGCTGCTTTAACTCCGCTTGGACTTTGTACAGGATGCCATTCCTTCTCAGAATTCAGTTCTATGTGGTGCCATATTTATCCCAGTGTGAGTGTCTTGGTTTAGAATGAAGCGATAAATATTGATAGCTACGAGATATTTTTCAAATTCTATGTACTTTTTCGGTTTTATGTTTTGTCTCCTAGGTAGTGTTTCTGCTTATTTTTGCTGGCTTAAAAGAGATATTTATGAGAATCCATGTGTCTTTCCCAATTATACAATATCAACCTAGTGGGGGCCTACATATTCACCATGTCAATGTTATTGTGTTTGCCAAAGCCAAATTCAGCACCTCTGTCATGTTCAAGCATCTGTGTTTTTATTCACTTCTTTTAGCCTTTCTTGTTTACTTTCCAAAGATTTATAACTGCATAATTTTCAAAGCCAAGGTCGCCAGCTCGGGGCAAGCAGCAATGGAAACCAACATCAAAATCACCTTGTTTTTTTCTCTACCTAAGTGTGGGAAAGGAAATTCTTTGACAGGAAGAACTACAAAGCATTAGAGAACAAAGTTAATCACTGTGAGAGAAAGCCGGGGGTTGATAAATGGAGAGACAGAAATGTAAGCACAACATCAGCTATTTGTTTTCTTTTCTTGTGAGTTTTTTTTCCTCCATCATCTGTGTTCTCTTTTTCTTCGCTTCCTACCCCAGTGTTCTGTCTTATCTCTCCCCTCACTCTCTCCTTCATTCTCCGCTGTCTCCTCCTGTACTTTGCGTGCTGTCATTCTTTCTATCCAGATGCTTTTCTCTCCCTCTCACCCTCTCAGCTTTCTCAGTAAAATTCTATTTGTAAGGTGTCAGAGGTCCACGCAGGCTGGGTGTGAGCTGAGAGAAAGTGTCATAACAAACAGAAAAACAGAAAAGATTGATTTAACGTTTATCACAACGCTGCAGTAACTGTTGAGAAAATTGGTGAGGGACTCCTGAGTTGGATGCTCTGTTCAATAAGAGGCAGATCGTCTGTTTATATTGTGTTGTTGTGAGCCCTGTGCACTTTTACAGGCAGTTTTCATGAGCAATTTCCATCGTCTCGTCTGAACTGCATTATTCTCTATCGCAATAGTGATAATACAGATGCCGATTACTTACTTATTACTTATTAGGTCATGATTTGATTGTGTCTATCTGCTGATGTTTTCATGAAAAAGGGGATGTAAGTTTGATGTGTGTCTGTTCACGTACGCAGGGTTCTTTGTGAGTGCAGAAATGAAGTGCTGCATTTGACCATCACAACTGTTGGTGTACGTGTTTGTGTGCATCTGGCTGCTTAGGGATGAAATGCTTTGTACAGTCTTCAGTGTCCATAGAGAATTGTAGTGACAGCAGATAATTCCTTTAGAAGAGTCCACTTAAAACGATGCACCGAGGAACCAAACCCCGTCACAGCTTACGGTGGTGCCTAAATATAGTCGTCCAATATGTATAAACACCTTATCGTACTTGAACACACACAAAACACTGGCTGGTCTGGTCTGCTTTGAACCTGCTTCACATCAATATTCACAGTCCGTCACCTCTAGAGATTCTACCGTCATCAGCCTGAAGATGCACTTTGGATGACTTGTACTCAAGATACTTTTTTTTTTGTTTTTCCTTTTTTAAGTTGTGAACTTCTTGTGATTCCACAATATTCTTCATTATTTCACAATTTAATTTGCTCCCTTAAACCTCCGAAGCCCAACTTTGAGATACATATGTCATCAACTTGTTTGAAAATATATTATATATTCAACATGTCTTTAGCTCCTGAAAAGACTTTGAGAAGCTATTCATATTGTTCCTCAGTTCAGAGTTTCAGTAATGAAGTAGTTTAAATTTTGTTGTTGCAATTTGAAGATGAGTTTCTCTGATGCTACTGTACATAGAAGAACATGTTTTCAAGCTCTGTGCATGATAATCGAGAGTCTGAACTTTCCAAACCAATGTAATAGATTGCAAGTGTGAAGTTTAATACATCCCAGTGTCTCTTTTTCAAAGAGAAAAATGTAATAGTAGTGCCACTTTATCATAAAAAAACAACAACAAATCAATTCCATTCAAAACAAATCATGTTTTATTTCATATTTCCACAATGGCCATGTACCTTTATTCAGATTTAATTTACCTACTTGAAATACATTTTGTGTACAAAAACACATCTTTTTCTTTATACACTTTCAAAACCACTTTTTCCTAATTTTTTTTTGTTTCTGTTTTTTTTAATCATGTTTTTCTAATCATTGCTTGTTTTTACTCCATTATCTAGAATCAATGAGATAGTATGTTCTAATTTAAAAGACACATTTCTCTGTATATGACCATATGAGCAATTTTTGCAGAATTTGACAAAAAGGATAAATGACATTTAAGGCACCTTTTCTCTCAAGTCACATTTTTTTAATGACATCTGTCATCTAGCCTGACTAGACATTTCCCAGAGTGGTGTGACAATTGAATATTTCAGAATGAATAAAGAAATGACCTTTAAAGGGATGATATACATCAAGAGTATGTTTGCTTTTTCGACTGTCGTACCATACAGATTGTAAAAGGGACACATATGCGGACATCAGCAGTTTACTTTAATATTCAAACACTTCAAGAGCAACTTTAACTCTCAAGGTCAGTTGAACTGTGAGAGAAAAATTAATGCAGCAGAAAACATGCATATGTAGATGGGCCAGAACCAACCTTCAAGCATCTCTGTAATAATAGGAATTCTGATGAATTTTGATATCGAATCAACAAATAGCTTTAAACAGAGAAATCACCCTCATTGTGTCACAACATTGTTTCATTGTGTTGATATCTTGATAAGGTGACTTGCATGGTAAAAAATATCAAATGCTTGGTGGGCAGATTAATGTGCTATGGTAACTAATTATTTCCCAAATAGCTTTTTTTTTTCTGTGAGCCAACTGTTCTCCTCTTTCCAAACTTCCAAAGGTTACTAGTATGCACACTAATGAAAAGAAATTCCTCCCCTCCAGTACGGAATTGCTTGTAGCAGCGGTTGTTAAAGCATTCATACACAATTTGAGAGCTTGTGCCTCCGAACGCAGCTCATCATTCACTGGCCAGTATCGCACTAATCTGCGAATAGGTAGCGACATATTCAGGTCACTGTTGTTTAGCAGTGAAAATCGCATTGAGTGCTTTTCCAGGTGCTTGTCAGAGAAAATAGGGTGTTTGTCTAAGGGAAAATTTGAGTTTGTACAAATTAATGTGCATGGGAACAATGGGACTGTCTCACACACCAGGGATGATTTTTGATGCCATCATTCAGTGGCAGTGCAGTTATTATGAAGTTTTCTCTCAAATTAAGCTATTAGGAGGTTTATGTCTCGAGCTTTGCATCTATTTGCCCTTGAACACATTGTAATCCGGCAAGTATATCAAAGCTTGTTGTCAACTGTAAGAGTGACTTCCAGAGCAGACAGTGTAAGCTGTTGTAGACATCTTTAATTTCTTTGACCCAGCTTTCCTACTTTCTCCAATGTATCTATGTGGCTGCAGATTATTTTCTTCACTTCTGTTTTGCTTTGCCATTTTTAAGATACAGCTTTTATTGGAGTCTTTCTGTGACAGCTCGTCCATCAGCTGCAACAGTTGAACTGTGTTACTTTGATTTGCAGCCAGCAGTCTGAACTGTCACTATGCTAGTCGTCACAGTCTCATCAAAGTTCATGTTGAACAAGATTTGACCTTGGCTATGTTAAATCTTGAGAGTAATAAACAGATGCTATCAAAAAAATAAGTCTGACAAGCACAATGCATAACATACTGAGCAACCACAATACAGAAACT
>OMNM01014832.1:3270-18537 GCA_900302745.1 Parablennius parvicornis | reverse complement strand
TTGCTGCCATAAGTGTATACATGGTAGCTTTTGCATATTTTTAGACACCTATTTTATCTTCATTAGTTCAAAGTGAATGATTTGTCGTTTTTAACAAAAGCTGCTACTTCAGAAAGAGTCATGGTAACAACCTTGAAACGGTTTATGAATGAATTGACTCACTCACAAATGCATAATTGTCTGCTTCAGCCAATAGGAGCAGTTTACACGTTTGCATGGTGTGTTTCATAGTTATCATTAATTTGCTTCATAGTGTCAAGTGACAATTACCATTGTAAGTGGCCTGTACTAATGCACAATTGTCTTTCAGTGAGGTTCTGCTGACACCCTCAGAAGAAAAAAAAACTATTTTTGCTAGTATTGGATTTTATTTGGAAACATTTATTCAATTAAAAAAAAAAATTGGCAGCTAAATATGAACCATTTGATACCATTATGGTGGCTATATATTTTTTTTAAATCTCCTGCCTGGCTAGTTCATTTGGGCATTGGCTGCATCTCCTATACAGACAGTGATTTCTCTCCTGACAAGTAGTTCTACTGTCTTTGTAGTAAAATAATTTACAGTACCAAGCCCCTCTGAGGATGCCCTGGTGTACTGTATCAATAACTTCATACTTTGCACTTGTCGACACTGTATGCCGTGTTATCACAAAAGCATATTACGCGCAAAGGAGCAAGTGTTGGCCAATGTGCAGACCAGTTGGTTTTTCCAATAAGCTTGCTATTGTTGGCATAGCTCCAGATGGGCATAGTTCCAGAGTGTGAAAGACAACACCCTCCACTCTCGATATGGAAGGTCCTGGCATCCAATTTGAAAAGATGGTTCCAACCATAAGCTGGAGCTTGTTACAGTCTTACTGTATATAGTCTGTGATCTGCACTCTGCCAGAAAAAAGATCCACTATGCTCCATTGTATAATTTTCTGTGTAACTATGACCAGACTAGGTCTCATAGAGTCTGACACGACCACTCTGGCTTAACACATCATCTGATTTTCTGGGGTTACTTTCTTATAGTTGTACTTTGGTTATATTATATCACATATTTAAGTTTCTTAGCTTAAAATACCCTTGAACAGTTACTTGCTGATTTAGATCAGTTGTTAAACTTTTTTGCAATGCAAATTAATGTCAGAAAGGCAGGAATAATTCAAATTCTTTTCATCACATCAAATAGTTCTGGACTTTTTTCCTATCTTCAGTGTGTGTCTCTGGCAGCTCTTTGTGGATGGATGTGTCTGTGTGATTTCCTGGTTGTGTGCCTGTCTGTCGCTCGCCTTGTCTCAGCCAGAGGGATGACTTGAGTTGGCAGCATCTCTATCTTATTGCAGAGCTTTTGATTTTACTACAGAAGCCAAATGGGACAGGAGATGCAAGGAAACGTGCAAGCCGATGAAAGGGAGAGATCGCGTGTAATGTGGCTGTTGGCGAAATGATAGAACAGTCAGACGAACCATTACAGCATGTTTTTGCCACCTCTTGCTGAAGTCTACTAGTAGTTTCATTATATTCCTGTTGAGACTTTGAGGTGTGATTGATCCTATCACTCACAGTCCTTGGTGCATAGGAAGAATATGAAGCCTATGAAGTCAGTAAAAGGAAAAGAAATGTCTTGGATAGGGATATAGAATAGGGAAGTGTGTAAGGATTAGCCCCCCCCGTGCATAATTTAAACTCTTCTAAATATCTAGTCAGAGTACCATTTGATATGTCTAGTAAGTGTGTAGTCATATATGTTTACGCTTAATTGTTTATATTTCATACTGCATTTACACATACTGCATTGGTTATTTGATAATGTAAGTCACAGCAGTAGTCACGATGAACCAAAATTTCTGACTGTCAGAATTTTATCGTAGGTTTTCTTTGGTTGCAAGACCTTGCCAACGGCCATCCTTGAACCTGACGTTAGAGCCAACACCAAAGATATTGATACAATTCTCTGATGGTTATCGCTCATCTGGGACGGCCGAAATTTGCTGTGTGGAGTGGACATTAGGCTGATGTGCCACCAAGGGTAAAACATTGTCTATAGTCCTTCAGAAACAAATCTCATGAGAACTTCTTTTTCAGACTCTTGGCTGAAAGAAGCAATTCTTTTTATTGGATTACTTGTTAATGAACTGCAAAAGGTGATGCAGCTTAAATGGGATAATCAGGCGAGGTGAGAAAAAAAAATGTTTCTTGAGTGCGATATTGAGACTAATGCTATTTGGCAATAGCAATGGCCACATCCTGTTCACATTGTTTTGCTGTAAATTTGAGAATGGAACAAAGTGTTGATAATTTGATGGAAGAAAGGAAAACATGGAGCTCCAGAATTTTTTTTTGCAGGTCAATCCCGAAGATGAAAATTAAAGATAGAAGAGAACATCAAAAGGTAGACTGAAACAAAGCTACCCACCGAAAAAGGAGATAAGAATGAATTGTAGATCCTGAAAGGCCTAGAGATAAGACAGCAGGGGACATCTACATGGATGAAAATAAAGGGATCTGTGCTTGCCAACGTGGTCGCCTTCTGATAGAACTGGGTAGGATAGACAGAGTGTAGATGAGCTAAAGATAGGCAGATAACACAGAGGATCAGAGAATGAGCAGTGGATGATAGACTGAATGAAACAGATGGATTCACAAGATACAGGAGGGCTGGAGCAAATTTTGTGGAGACTAGAGATGGATCAAATGGTGGAAGCAGGGATAGAAAGATAAAGACACCAGTAAACAAAAGGAAGATGATATCTTACAGGAAATCTGTACAAAAAATAGATGCAACATTATATGCCAGAATAGTGACAGAGAAAAAAATGGCAAATGATAGGTAGAATGAATGCATAAATTAAATGAGATGATATCACTGTTTGGACATTGGGGGCTTAAAAGAAATGAGAAGATGCTGTTGTGATAGATGTTGGCTATAATAGTTGACTGATTATCTATAATCAGATAATTTTATACTATGTGAAGTTGTTTCCCTTTATTGATAAGTAGTCGCCTAATTGAATTTGTCAGATGGAGGTCAGAGTTGCATACTTATGCTCAAAGGATGTTGGAAGATTTGATGCAGGCGGAAATAAAATAAACCAGTTGGAAGTTCATTGGTGAGCAATAAATTTGAGGCTAGTAAAGAGGAATGAGATTTTATATTTGCAGATCCCAGAATATGGTACCACAGCAACAAAATATGTATCTGTAAAATAGAGATGAAATGCAACAGCAACAAGGTCACAGAACAGCGAAATCTCCATCCAGGTAATGTCTGTATTCAAAAACCCTGGATATAGCAAGACAGAACATTCCTCAGTGTCGGTTTCTGATTCAGTCCATTTTAACTGGTTCAGTGCAATAAATAACTGAAAATCTGTTTGTCCAAAATGTAAAAAAAAAAGAAGAAATAAATACATTCACAGCTGTATCAGGTCCTAACATTCAAGGACATACTATTCACTTAACAAAGTGCGTCAGCGCTCTTACAAAGGACTACTAATCAGCAATTTTTTTTAAACAGCAATTGCTTATCTGCTAACTCTCTGGACACAGACACTAATCATTTAATCAGACTAATTGTTTATCAAACCAACTTTTAAAACGCATTGACTACTAGTTTAACTAAAACAGAAAATTCCAACATTCTTCTGTAGCCACTAAGGCAGATGTCCTTCCTGCCTCCAACTGGAACAGCTACTTGGCTTCTCACAGGTTTTTACAGACTGAAACATGTAACTCCATTTCAGCCTAACTTAATCTTCATGTGGGTTTGTCCAATCAATTGCAGGTCACACTGATAGGTTTAGCCTCACCATATATTTCAGAAAGGTTGACCCCATACGAGTCTGTGTAACCACAAAACATTACTCCGACTGAGTCCTCCACAAAGACTGAAATCTGAAGGTGACCAAGCATTTGCTGACCGGGCCTCTCAGCACCACCTGAGGAGATGAGCTGTAAATGTATCATTGTCGGTGTGTGCATGTCTATTTGATACCCGTATTGTATAAACTGTTGAGATTGTTATGCACTTAAAATGTGATTCATTTTGATTCATTAATTGCAAAGACCCAAATCAATTAGATTAATTTTTTTAATCAAGTCCCACCCCTGGTTATAACATACCAAATGGAGTCCATCCATTACATCATGTGTCTGGATTTTCTTTCAATGAGATCCATGCTTATGCCATAACACTTTGGAAACTTTTTGGTAAACCACTCAGAAATCTGTACTTGGCATGGCTGTTCTACAAGGTGTCATTTGAAGAAAGGATAGTAACTGATTTATGATTATGTGTATGATTTAGCTGCTTGCCAGTACAACTTAGAGCTGACAGCATTTCAATTGTTGAAAGGACTTCACTTATATAGTGTATTTCTTTCACTTTTTCTTAAAGTGCCTTATGCTGATAGTCACAATCATCCATTCATATACACTCACACATCAATGGTGACAGTTTCCATGTAAAGCACTTGACCTCCACTAGTAAGAAATTATGGCAAAGTGTCTTGCTCAAGGACACTTTGACCATAGAGAGGACAAAATTGGCGATCAAATAAGTACCTGTCCAAATAGAAGACCTCTCCAACAACCCAATCCACACACACACACACGCACCCACACATGCACACTACCATCTACATTTTGAGATAGTTATTTAAGCCACTTTTAAAATTATGTTATTACTCTAAAATGTGCTTTGCCGTTTGAAAGTCAGCAGGCCTGGGGGAGTTTGAGTTGTTGATGCAGCGCACACAGCTGTAACCCACAGGTCTTTTTTGTAAAGGCTTCCAGTTTTCCTTGGAAATCCCAGTGTGGTTTTTGGGGTCATGAATAAAACTGCATTGGCATGGATTCATAGTCAGTTTGTCCTCACTGGATGCTGTGAACTTGCAATTTGAAGCACGCAACATCTCTAAAATTAGCTGTGCAAGGCTGTACATTCATTGCTGCAACATTCAGGATATATATTGCAAACTTGCACATTCTGAATCGAATAGTAAATGAAAGTAATTTTTTGCCTTTATATCCTACATTCTCTCCTGAACATATATTTACTACACTTTTTAGTTACTTACTTACTCATTTTGTTCACAAGCTGTGGTTGTTGTTCTCCACAATGTGAGATTGCATATTTAATGGAACAATTTATGCTTTGAATCACACATCACTTGAATTGATCAAATATTACTCTTCAAAATACAAGTGAAGACCTCATGCACAGTTGCAGCTGCCTTTAATTAGCATCACATTTCCACCTTGACAGATGAATAAGTGGGCTGTACACTCCCCAGGCAAAAATAACTGGTTAAAATGTAATCAGCAAGAGCACAGTAAGTGTAAATACATCAACGCTCGCTTTTAACACCCGCTTTTTTGTCGCTCTGAAGTAATACTGACTGGACATCAGTGTTCAATGTTACTTCAGCCATTGTTATTTGTTCACTGACTAAACAGATTAAAACTGACACAATCTACAGTATAAAATCAAAACTGTTTTATTATCAACAGTATTATTTTGTAACATGCCAGCAAAGCAGATCACCGATAGCGGCCCATTTGTATTTTTACACTAATTTGAGCTTCAATTGACATGGTTGAACAAACAATTAGTCGAGAAATTATGGTGCAACTCATCCAAGCTGACAGCAATCACACTATATTCATAAAGAGAATAATTTGATTTCAGTTCTTTGTGAGGGGCTTTTCTTGTTTAGAAACCCTGGCAACCACAAATCAAATTCCAGTAAATCGTCAAATGTCAGTGAATGGAGACAGTACTGGTTATTTTTTTTCTGTATGTTTGTTCCAGATTGAACTGTGTGCCAAACAAGAATAAAATAAAGCAACAAGCCAAACTAAGAAGAAGAAAAGTACTGAAATTAGGTGCTAAGCACAGACGTCCCTGGCCTCCCTAAAGTTAACATTTCGCCGAAGAATGTCTGCACAGAGCGTTTTCATTGTTCAGCCCAGTCTTACTCAGAGGATAATTGATATTTAAAATGAGATTTGATTCCTTGAACACATGTTTTTTTTGTGTGTTTTTTTGGTGTTGTTTCTTGAACTTGGCCTAAGTAAAGAGAAGCCTTCCTGTGTTTTGGCAACACAAGAGAGTGTTTATTTCATTCTCAAGAAATATAAGACCATCTTGTCCCTTGACAAACTGAGACAATGAATGCTGTTGCAGCCTCATCGGTCCTTGACTTGGTCCTGGTAATACATACAAGCTATCAAGATTCCTACACAAACAACATAAAAATGGTTAAACTCTTTCCTACCATGCCTATGAGCAGGGCAACATGTGAGAGAGGATACTCGCATCTCAACATAGTACTGACCTGATATGTCACATGCTCATCTCTCAGCCCTGTTCCACACACATTTGACCCAAAGCCGGTTGACCTGTGGAAGGAATCACTTCACTGGAAGCTCAAGCATGGAGGAAGATGTGCGTCTGCAGGATCTTCATCATCTACCATGTTGGATGGACAGCAAAAGAGACAAGGAGTAGCAAAATACCAAACTTCATCTCTTGGTACCTGAGTACCTCACTAAAGAAGTTATGCTGACTCATCTGTAGGAACAATACATACATGTGCTAGGAGAGATAGATAATCAACTGTGATAAAGGTGTAAATGGAGTATTGCAGTGACTTATTTACCAATAAAAGGATACATGAGAATTTGGATTGAGGAACAAGCAGCATTACTATGGCAGACAATGCTGTTGACACAAATTAAATTATGTATTTTACCAAAAACTGAGAAAAAATGTATTCATCAAGAGAAGTGTGAGGTTGTTGATTAGAAAGTTGTCTAAATCAAAGTTGTCTAAAAGGAGTAAGACTTGTGAATTGTTGGCATAAATAGGTGGGGTAACACAGTTCCTTTTGATGGGATGTAGTAGTCATTTAGAAAGTGTCCTGATAGAAGCTGCTTGGCCTCATGAAACATTCATGAGACATGCACTGACTTTTAGTGACATTAAACAAAGAAATGGTAAAATATTTTTCCCAGTGTTCCCATGCAAAGATATGTAATTCTCTTAACCAAAGATGAATTAACGGCTCATTGAAATTGTCCACAGAGTGAAACGTGAGCTAGACTGCCCTGCGATGCAACTGCACCAATGCAAAAGAACAAGAGAGATTGGGTGTAAGGGGGGGGAGAAAACCTTTTATCTGGCCATTACTTGCTCTTCTGTTCAGAGCAGCAAAATGAAACAAAGATAGATTGACTGGGACTGGAACAGTCTGTGCTGCTGGCAGACTCACTGCAACAACATCATTCCCCTGTTCTTGCTTAATCTTCCAGAGTGCATTAAATACGACAAAATATCTCAGCTAGGAATTTCTACTTTATTTTTTCATTAATATTAGTCTTCTTAATAATTTAAATAAGAATAAATCAGTGCTTTGATCAGTTCTGTTTATGGCTACAGACCTCCACCATTGGTACATATAATGATTATTATGAAGTCATAACATAAAAAGAGGCAACCAATCTAAAATATCTTCTTCACCACATATAAATTAAATTACGGCATGATGAAAAAATATTTGCGTGCTTACATTTTATTGCGCCCATTGGAAGTACTCTGTATAAATGGTGGTGGGAGACCCCACAAACTCACACTTTCTGCCATTCTGATAGCAAAATGAAGTGATAAAATGTGAAAGTTGAAAGCTGAGTGAGAAATCATGCCATCTATTTTCCCCTGACTAATAAGATCCATCTCGTGCCAGAAGCAAAATTGTATTTTCATTTGATACTGAGCTGCTTCTTTGCATTTAAATCATTGCAACACATAATAAACCTATTTTAAAATTAAACTGTCTCACAGTGGCTTTTTTAAATTCAGTTGAATAACACAGATTTTAATTATACATACCTATCTACAGTTTGGTGGTCCCCATTGTTCATGGACCATTCCCAAAAAGTCAATGTCTTTTTCATAAAGATTCGTGGTAGTAAACAAGCACATTATCTGGTGTCATGCCTCTGTTTAGAACTGGTGACAAACAGGAGTCCATATTTATAGAAGTGCCTTGTCAAGAGAAGGCAGCAGTGAAGATAATTTTATATTATGTTTTTTTCTGGGCTGTCAGTTTGTTTCTTCATTTTGAATAATATCATGAAAGTTTTGTATGTGCCTAAATCTTAAAGCATTAGATGCAATGAACATTGCCAAGGGGAACATTATGAAAAGAAGGCAATGATTGTGTGGAGGGACCATGTGGTATTGTTGTAGTTCTGCATGGAGACAGGATCTGCCACATTCTCCCTGTGTGTATTCAGATTTCTTCCCACAGCCAAATTTGGCTTAATAAAAAAAAAACAAAAAAACAACTGAATATTAAGACAAATGGTGCATTGAATATTACAATATGGATGCGTTTGGACTATTTGCAGAAAGCTGGGATCAATATTTTTTTTAATAGATAGCCAATGCAGTCCTCTTCAGCGTGGTGAATAAAGCTTTTTAGTGTTGGAGAAGGGCTTTTGTACCTTAGATAAAAAAAAGTCTCAAATACCTTATAAAGGTGTAAACTTTATCTACAATTTCAAACGACTTTAATTTTACACAAACCCGACAAAGCAATCTGAGCTTCATTGTTTCGACCTTTCGCACTATCACAGTATATAATCCTGATTATATATGTTGATACGTCAAGATTGCCATCCAGAGATTGAAATTTGCATCTTTGTGAATAGTCAAGCTATAAATTCAGCTGCAGGCAATAATGCAGCAATACAAACCTGCAAAATTACCTTCAGTGTGAAATGAGGCAGGAATATAATATTACATTAGAGTTTCATGAAAAAGTGCAATTTGTATCATTTGGTCCATGGCAATAAGAGTGAAATGCTGCATCAACAGAACATATTATAAGCTAATATTATAGGCTTTGGTTCTTCTGCAGGATTTCTTGCTCATAGATTGAAAGATACCTTCGAGAGAAGCAGCACATGTGTTGACTTGTTAAACTGACAAATTGGACGTTACTCATTGAAGGCTGAGGCCTTATTATAACTTGGTCAAAAAGAGGATTGATTTGTTATTTCAAGAATGCTACTGTATCAAAATAACCAATGAAAACTATTAAGGGTCAAGTCAAATGGAGTACAGTGCTGCATAAACAAGAAATATAAAAGAGTTATGAAGCAGTTCACCAAGATTTGCTCTTCAAATGAATGTGTGAATGCCTGAACAGTGGACGATCTCCAATCTCTGTGTCAGACCCAGATTACACAGTTGGGGAGTCTAAGACAGCATGCCTCTTTTTTTTTCTCCTCTTTGAAATTTATTTAGAGTCCTCAATACCCAGATTCCCTTGGTCTCCATAATCTGTTTGAATATAGATAATGCCCATGTGAAATGTGCACTTTTGCTGATGTTGCTTTATCCAAATCTAAATATATTAAATCATTTTTAATCTAATTCAGGGAGACTTTGTGGTCTTTGAAAACTGCTTTCCATCCAGAGGAGGGTCATTGCATGTATGCATGCGTGGCTGCGTGTTTACTTTGGCAGAAGGGTAGATCGGCTCAGAAATACAAGATTCTATCGTAAATGAGCTTTTAGCCAGGTTAAATATACCTTGTATATATCACTCACTCACTCACTCAGTCACTCAGTCACTCACTCACTCACTCACTCACTCACTCACTCACTCACTCACTCACTCACTCACTCACTCACAAAGCTCCTTGTTGTGTTGATAATGCTTTTTAGTCTGTCTTCTGAAATCTGCTGAAATCTATGTGGTTTTAGTGTCCTTCAGAATGTTTTCTCAGCTCTCAGACAAACTTCATGAAAGGCAAAGATGAGACTAGGCAGGGGGCAGAAGAACATTTTTTATCTCTGTAGCATTGGAGAAAACGGGGTGGGACTTGATTAAAACAATTAACCAAATTAATTTGCGGCTCTGTAATTAATTAATCAAAATCAGTCACATTTTAAGTACATTTACCCTAAAAAGCAACACTTAAAAAGCCCTAAAAACCCTAAAAAGCAACACAAATGTACTAAGTACATTTACCCTAAAAAGTAACACTTCTCATATCTAAATACATTTTAGTGGATTAATGAGTGGAATGATAAACACAGAAAAAAATACAGGAAACTCAAACAGTTTTAATGTCACAACTGTGAAAAAAGAAATGAGAAAATATCCCTGTCGGAAATTAAACAAATCTAAGTAAAAATGCCATTTTAATTACATTATGTACTTTTCACAACAGTGTTGGCTTTAGGCAAATTCATACGCCATAAGAACAAGAAGAAAATTTAGCACTGCGGTGTCATGCTGCACAAAATGACATAATTTCCTTCATCCAGCTCCTTCTGGCCAAATAAATTAGTTTGTTCTGTGCCGACTGTCCTGGTGAACTATGTGGAGCTGCACTGCCGAAACTTCGGCACTGACATGCTCTGCTCATGTTCCAGCTCGCTAATGACTATTAGTCATATTTTAATCATGTTTAGCATGTTATGTTG
This sequence comes from Parablennius parvicornis, assembly GCA_900302745.1. Lineage (NCBI taxonomy): Eukaryota > Metazoa > Chordata > Actinopteri > Blenniiformes > Blenniidae > Parablennius > Parablennius parvicornis. The sequence goes on along the minus strand of OMNM01014832.1, from coordinate 8,045 downwards.
CTACTGTATGAGGACCGCAGCTAGGAAGACGGGTGTACGACGTTTTGGTAGCCTTTAGCCTAGCTCTGACGTCACGTGTGCATCAGTGTAATCGACGTACTGGAAAAAACGAGCATGACAAACAGTTCCGCTCTGTTTATGAAGTAAACTGTAATTAATTACGTAAAAAACATGTAGTTCGTCAATTCCTTGTACTTAATTAATCGCAATTAACCCGTTAAAGTCGTACAGTTGTTTTTGTACAGAAAACCTGTACAAAAAAACTACATGCTAAGGCGGCATAAATGCATGATTTTATCACATTATTGAAAAGCAGATCTTCCCTTAAGCTTTTTCAGTCTAAACACAACATTTACAGTTTATGTTGTGAGTTGTATTCATACAAAACGGCATGCAATTCCAAAATTTCTATGTCGACAAAAAAAGGATGTATTTAAAGAAATGCCACTTCAGTGAATGTAGAATTAATATGTGACATTTCTTAGCTTTTGGTCTCTTCGTGCATCAGCAGACAGCTCAGCGAGCTTTGATCATAGCCTCAGTTGATGGAAACTCTGAAGCTTTAAAGCTATTTAAACACACCTAAGTTATACAACTTTTGGCCTTGAATTTGACTAAATATGAACTCACGGACTTCATATGTCTGGAAATGTACTGCATCTATAATTTCTTTCTTCTTTTTACTTTGACAACGGTCTTTAGTGTGTCACAATGTAGCTGATCATAGCATTTAATAACGTGATACCTTCTCTACCTACTGTCATCTCCAGTTTCTTTTTTTTATTTCTTCAGTTTTAATCTGCTGAAGATGTGAAAGTGCAATCAGGTTTCCCTCTCTCTATGAGAGCATAAATCTAAAATTCATAAACCCATGCCCATTGTGATATAAATTTAATACTGCTCTGCCTGTCAGCTTAATGATAGCAAAGTCTTTCTACTGGTTTTCAGTTCTGGCATTTTAATTTGCCGGGTGTAAAATCCCAATCATGGACCAACATTTCAATGTAATTGCTGTGAACAAGTGGGACTCGAGCAAAGAGAGTAATATGAGCTTCTGTTATTTATACGTTCAACAACTTGGTGTAAGCCTGTAGAAACTTTCTGCAGTTAAACATGTCCGTAATTGAGGCATAATTGTAACTTCTCAACTGTGGTGTAATTCTGTAGAGCAGAAGTAAAGTTAATTTATACTGCTCAATTGTGTTTGTTGTGTTTTCTGTTAATTTCATTCTTTAAATGGTAAATTAACTTCGTTTTTATAATGCTTATTCAACTGTGTGTGCATTCCCAAAGCGCTTTACTTCGTTAACCACATTCACCCATTCACACACACATTCACGCACCAATGGAGGCTGCTTCCATCTAAGCCACATTGGGAGCAATTAAGGGTTCAGTGTCTCGCTGAAGGACACTTGGGCATGTGGACAGGTGGAGATGGGATTTCAATTTTACTCATTTTACTCATTTAACCTTATTCTGCCATTCTGATATTTTGAGTTCTATTCTATTAGCTCCGTTGAGCTAATTTTTATTTTTTTGCATGGAGCTATATCAAAAGAATTTCCTCCTGGGATTAATAAAGCTATTCTATTCTATTCTATTCTATTAAAGATTAACTCTGCATCTAAAAAAAAAAAAATCACCTCAAGATCAACAAACCTTCTCTTTATAATCTTTATCAGAACAGGATAACATGTTTAATATGAGCAGCTAAACACAATGTGGCTCGTTATATCGAGACTACTCGCCTGTGGCTGTGAATGAAACCAATCATTTCAGACAGACCAGTGCAGTATTATGGCAGCATTTAATTCACAGCATCTCTGTGGTTTGTACGCTATTAAAACAAATTGTATTTCTGCTTTTGTTCACACTCTTCTTGTTCTCCTTCACCAGCTAATCCAAATAACCTATCTGCGATCTTACGACTTCCCACTCATCCTTCCTACTTACCGTCCATATCCATATGAGCAGACTCCATATATATCTTAGACATAGTTAAACACCATAGGCACTGCTCATAAAGTTTAATGTTAGCTCTAACAAGATGTCAAGGTCACACTGCTGTAATGTTATAGGAAGCCCGGCTCTCTCACAAATGTAAGTAATGAAGTTCTATTGGTCATAGTTGAGGAAACCCATTGTTGGGCTCCACAGAGGAAACATTAGTGGAATGGATTACTCTGGACAGCCTGTTGAAAGGTTTATTACTCAGTCAAACTGGGACATATATTGTCTGCACATGTCCCTCCATTTTGGTTGGTGCAGTGCAAACATGCATAACACCCAGGTTTTTCCAAAGAGAGAGTAAGATTGTTGGTATTTACTGGACATTTCAATTAAATCCCTATTGAAATGAACAAACCATAAGTCAGAAAACACCAAACAGTCCAATTGTTTTTACCAAAAACTTCTCATTAGGCTAAACCAAAAAACCTGAAATATTAAATAAATAAATTAGACACTAACTTCAAACTGGCCTTTTGTTTCCTTTCTCAATAAATGTTTTCAGTACCATCACCCTCGAACTTTTTGTCAAATCTACTTTTTCTGAGTCAGGGACCAGTTGGACTCTGGCAGGCACTTAGCTGTGAAAGTTGTCTGTGCATCTCTCTGGGAGATTAGTAGGCTTTACTAGAAAGCTTCAATGCATTCCCTCGTTCCTCTTCTCGCTTGTTCTCTGTGTTGCTCTCTGATTATTTTGATCAATATTCTTAATGGATGAATTGCAGTTAGTGTGAGAGTGGAAAAATAGCCGAGCGAGCGAGAGAGGAAGAAAAGGGAGAAGAGAGAGAGAGCGGATGGAAGAGTGTGAAAGCAGCAAAGAGCTTAAGAGCCTGAAACACGTGTTATTTGACACAGGAGGCTGTGAAGCAAGTCCCACCGGTGTTTTTGAGTGTTGGTGGTTGCGTGTTCACCTCAGAGCTCTTCATCATTAAGTGCATCGCCTGCCTCTCCTCCTCCCATCTGCGCACGCCTTTTCTCCTTCCGCCCTCGTTGCATCTCCTTCATCTCCATTCTTCACCATCAACCTCCGATCCTTCATTTACATATGTCGTTCCCAGACATCTTGTCTTATAGAGAGCGCATAAAGAAGACGTAGGTTCTGCTGTAAATCACAGCAACCCAATCTCCACTGAAACGATATGAGACACAGAGGAGACACCAGGCCAGATTCAGGAATGATTCATGCAGAAGGAATACGCTGCTGTGAACAAGTCCCAGCATCTTGTTGCACCGAGGATTGTGTTAAAACTTAAGATAGTACTGCTACACGATCTCTAAATGTCCTTGTATTTGAACTGTATATAGTAAGAGATCAGGTTACTTTTGCTGAGATGACTGATTTTGAGATTAACACTATTGAGTTGTGAGTGTTGTAGCTCGGACGTGGTCCCATTGATGTTGTCTTAGGAGGGAGAAGATGCAACATGAATCGTCCAAGGTCCCTCATGTTTTAAGCAGCCACAATGAATAACTTACTGATGGACTTGTAGAAACTATTCACAGTGAAAAGGATGTGATTAGTATACAGAGAATGAATATGAAGGAATGCGTCTATCCATCTGTTGTCTGTTCCACTGTTCAACTCAGGGACACAAGTGCACACTATAAACAGGTCAACAGGCAAAAGGAGATACAGACGACTACACACAATCTCTTGAAGACCTTCAGTCAGTTTAAAAACAGTACTTCATATAGAACACAAGTTAATGGAGAATATAATCCCTCTTCACAGCAGACCTCTTGAAGCCAAATATCTTTTGGAGAATTATTTACAGTTAAAAAATAATCAGATCTCAGCAGTTTATATTCAAGTTTCTAAATGCCTTTAATTCAAGATGAGCTTCAATTTTAGAAAATATAGCTTGTTATTAGATCATAAGTTTATTATTATAAAGGCTAATTGCTTAATTATATTTGTGTTTCTAAAGGTTCAGAACAATTAGTAATGCCAGTAAGCATGACAATTCATCTGTTTTTCTTTATTTTCCCATATAAATACACTTGGATGTCAAAAACTACAGTATATACAGTATATTTTGGCTTTATTCAGCATAGAGAATAAGAGGCATTTCTTTTGCAAACAAATAAAGGGAGGCAACCAACGGTGCATTTTGTGATGCATTCTCTGCACGTGAGTGAAGACGTTTGTCGGAAAATGGTGCAGTTTCTGCTCCTGCAAATGTTTGTTAGTGGAGGTAAAAGTCGCTTCAGCGACTGCCTTGAGGTCATTGTTCCTATGTGTTTGGTTAGCTGTCACATTAAAGGTCACAGATTTCACAGTTAAATGAGTAATTCATTGAAGTGTACCTGCAGTATTACTATAGTGTACGTTTAGAACATACACATTTTTGTTTGTATGGAGAACTATGACAAATCATGGTTTTCTTTCTCACCTTTTTCTTACCACAGTAAGTATATAGAAAGGAAACACGATTCTCTGCAATATATACGATGTAGAATAATGATAAATAGCCCCTCGGTTACACTTATGACACTCTTGCCCTTTTCTTCCGCCTTGTTTCTAAAAAGCTGAAGTAGAGCTATTTATCTACACTACAGCAGTCCTCTAATTCATCAGACAAAATGGCACGGAAATTAACCAAATGGTTTTCTCCTTTTAGAAAAGTATCTGTGACACAAAGAAACAATTATGTAAAAAAATGTTGTTGCACTAAATGCTTTGTTGTCAGCCTCCTCATACATATACTCATACATATTTCTTTTTTTTTTTTTTTTTTTTAACAGGGAAAAAAAAAAAAAAAAAAAAG